>JAJPUD010000115.1:454529-478847 GCA_023553655.1 Myrmecobius fasciatus | reverse complement strand
TCACAGGACATGGGACCCAGGAGGGTTCCCTTTAATGGGCCGTGGGCTTGGGAGTGTTTGAGAGGAGAGGTCCAGGTGAGCTTCCTCAGGAGCAATCCAAAAGAGCCTTATCACGGAGGAAGGAAGGAAGCACGTCTAGGGGGAAGCGTGAAGGAAAGCAAAGACAAAAATCCACCATTTTGCCCAGTATAGCCCCATAGAGACAAAATCCGGCCTTGGCTACTCCCAGACTTGCTGTGCAGGCTTACATGAGTTAGTGGGTGCTCTGTCATCCCGAAAACAGTCGTCTCCAAGACGGAACCAACCTTTGATGACAGGAGTGTATGCCCATCAATCTCTCCTAGAATTAAAGTACTCAGTACCAAGGAAAGCCCTGTGAGATTGGGCCAGGCCTCTGGGTGGCCTGGGTACATGAGTCACCAGACATTTGTAAAAGTAGATGGGGCAGATGGCACCGCGGGAGTACAGGGTTATAATGCAGACCATTTGGGTGAGTGGTGGAGGGGGGGAACTACATGGAGCCCAGCTGAGGGCTAAGAGGCACAAGGTGATTAGGGCGTCTGCTTCATGAAAGCCCGTGATGGACGGGACATCTGCTGAGGATCTGACCCTTGTCACTTATGAACTGTGGCCAATCCACTACAAGCCCCGCCTGTGATGGCAGATGTCTGCTGATGGCATCTTGGAGTGTGAGAAGACATGGCGACCTCGTGGGGTTTGGGAGAAAAAAAGGGCTTGTGGTTTTAGGATGCTAGAAATGTGAGTCGGTAATTAACAATAATTATATAAAGGATGTCCACAATTTCCTGCCTGGATGCCAGATTCTTTGGCCATAGCAACCAATGAAACAAGGAAAAAGACAACGTGGCTCTCAGCCTTTGGGGCCCCTTCTCTTTCTCCATGACTGTAAGCCGAGTGGCAGGATAGGGAGCAGAAATATAAGAATCACACTGTTTTTAGACAATCCTTAAACATTAGTTTATTTCTTGATACTCTAAATGTGAGCTCCGTGACCAATGATTAACAAAACTGATTCTTATTAGTCATACAATTCTCAGTAGGAATGAAGCTAGAACGCCATGGGAAGTAGCACCCAAAGAAAAGAAAAGAGTTCAGAGGATGCTAGAGCTAGAGAATAGTCTATGGATAGATTTCAGGGGGCCTATGAACTTGGGTGTGAGCAAAATTTTAAAAAAGAATTTTAAATTTCACTAACATTTGGTTTCATTTGTAAGCTCGTGGGTTTTATTTTATACATTTAAAAACATTTTTCTTAGAAGAGTATGCATAGTTTTCACCAGGCCGCCAAAGAGATCCATCACACACACACACACACACACACACATTTCCACTCACACACAAAAGTTAAACACTCCTGATCTAGAGCTAGGAAGGACCTTAGGCAGCTTTGCCTACGTGATTCCCATGAGAAAACTGAAGTTCAAATGACTTACTTTGTCCAACCAGTTTCAAGATTTAAACCTATGACCCGTACCACTAGAATAAACACTCTTTCCATGGTACTTTCCCTTCTTCATTTTGTTGGCTTTATTGTATGTTCAAAGGCAACAAGAAACAATTTTGTGGTGTATTTGCTCATCTCATGTCAATGATAAGCATTAGCCAAAAGACCCCCATGAAAATAATTGTAGTTTATGTGCCAATATTAGTTCCAGAAGATGAGGAAAAAGAAATTCTGCAAAGATTTTCCAACTAAAATTACATATACTTTGCTAATTGGTGACTTCAGTGCAAAGGTGATGATAGGGGAGGACAGTTATAAAATATATTGGAAAAGCATGGGTCAGGGATAAGGAACCAGCCAGACCAAAGACTGTGGATTACATAGAGAGCTCCTGGAGTTTACAAATGGCTTCATCAGATTCATTCTTTAGGAAATCCCTTTGGATCTTGTGTGAGGGATAGATTGGAGAGAGAAGATTAGGAGAGTATTACAATAGTCTAGGAGCAAGGTGATGGGGGCTTGACCTTGTGTAAGTAGAGAAAAGGGGACAAATGTGAGATATCAAAGTATCATTGGCAGGGTTCAGTAACTGATTGGATATGTGAGGGGGAGAAAATGAGGAATCATCATTGACTTCTCTCAATCAATGAGATTAAAAGATTCTTGGTGACTGGAAGGATGATGGTGCCTTTAAGAGCAATAGGAAAATTGGAGAGAGGAGTGGGGTTTAAGACTAAAAATTTTATAATGATATCTGCAATGCAGATCACGGTTTATCCACATCTGCTCATAAAGTGTGATTCACTCTTTCCTAAAATGAAAATGGGGAAAATGGGACTCTTACTCATTCATCTCTTTCCCTTTATTTTTCCCCCTTCCACTGATGCAGAATCTGCCTGCTTGCAAGCAAAAGATAATCTGGGAGAAGAGAGTGGAAAATGGCCTTTTTCCAATGATACATGCACAAGTTGTTGCTATGAGCTCCTGGGAGCTTAGAAGGGGGAAGGGAAGGAATTTACAACAGGGGTAATCAGAGTGGGGGATTTTCGGAGAATAAGGGTAGGTATGGTTGGGTTGGAGAAAAGTCCCATGATGGACTTTCATGGAGAGAATTGAACCTTTCATTTAATTGACTGTCTACTCTTTAGAGTGTGTCCATGGCCTCCCTGAGCTAAGGTCCAGTTCCTACTTGATAGACCAACCACAGCACTTTAAATGAAAGACTATCCACAAGGTTCTTCCATTTGGTATTCAAATTCTTTCATAACCTTTTACCTTCTTTACAATTCAATCCCTTCCATCAAATATCTTTGACTTCCTTGCTATTCCTTAAACAAGACACTCCATTTCCCCCCATGGGCATTTCTCCCCCACCTCCACTATTCCCCTTATCTTGAATCCTCTGCCTCTTGACTTCCCTAGCTTCCTTCAAGTCTTGACTAAAACTCCACCTTCTTCTGCAAGAAGCCTTTCTTGGTCCACCTTCAGGTTAGTGAACTTCTCTCTGAGTTTACCTCTAATTTATCCGGTCTATATTTTGTTTGCACATAATTTTTTTCCTGTTATTTACTTCATTGGATGATGAGATCACTGAAAAAAGAAACTGTTTTTGCTCTTCTCTATATCTCCAGTACTTAGCACAGTGCCTGGAACATAATAGGTGCTTAATAAATGTTTTTCCCCCATTTCAAGAGATCTGAACTTTCTTATCCAATCCTCCTTACAAGTCCTTTTCCATTCCCCACCTTCACACTTTTATAGCCCCTCGAACAGTACAGCTCTGGAAGGAATGCTGCTGTTTAGAATTATAAAACATCTTTTCCTTTCAGAGATCAGAGGATCTTTTTGGAGTTAACCACTGGAAAGTTGGTACCCTTTATAGGGTGTCCTGTAGCTGTTTATGGGCTTAAAGTTGGATTTGTCTTCTGTGTTCTTTTATCCATGATCGCGTTATCTCTGGTCCCTATAGGACAACTCATCACCCTATTACGCTCATTCAGAAAACCTAGACACAAAGTTTTATCTAAGGTTTAATTTGGAGATTTCTCTGCAGTAAACTCTGAGCAGAGACATCCTACGCTGAGAGAGAAGCCACCCAGTATTGGATCAGAGATTTTGGGGAAAGGGCAGGCTTGGATGCTGCTTACTATTATCCATGATATGGGGGACCTTTGATGACCTGCTGATCAATAAGTAAGCACTTCCCACCAAGTACTGGGAAATGGTTGCTGTCGGTCATGAAGAAGATCCAAGTCCAAGTTAAAGAAAGATGTCTTGTAGATGCTGAGATCCCCTTGATTTTCTTGCCTCAAGCCCCAGATCATGTCTGAACCCCCCAATCTTCTCTCAAACAAATCTGTCCCACTTCTCTGTCCAGGCAGAATATAGCAGATGAGAAATTCTACTGTTCAGGCTCTGGGGTACGTGATAATATATAAGCTAGACCCCTTTGTCTGTGTGTGTTTGTGTCTTAGAAAGGCAGTGCAAGTAAACCAGAAGCCAAGTCTAGATCTGAACAGAAGAAGAGCTGGAAAGCCTCCGGGAAATTACACAATCCTTTTAGTGACCCCAGTTTTCTGCCTGAAACAAAAGCCATCTTTTTTGGTCAGTATGATTCCATCGGCCTCATAAAGCTGAGCCATGCCATGCTTCAGGCATCCAGAGGAACAAGGAGGGAGAACCCAGGGGATGATGAGAAGGCTCTCTCTGGGCTGTACCAGGGAAAAAGTGAAGGATTATGCCCAAGGTCAAGGGCTATCCCAGAGCAACCCATAACCAGGAGGTCAGAGAGCTGCCATTAACCCCCATAATGTCAAGAGATGGTGAGGAAGCCCCTCAGCACCCTGGAAAGAACGCCAGGGATAATCTAAATGAGGCAATGGGAAAAGGTTGCCAGGGGTGAGAAGACATGGGTGGACACAGGATTAGCAGCGTTGGCAGGGGACCCCCACTGAGGAGAGTACAAACCCCCTGGAGTGTACATCCATTTAGAGCTCTCACATTGACAGAGTGCTCCAGGGGGGGCAAGGGCTTCATCTCAGAGCCAGAGGTCCAATGAGCTGGGGGAGATCTGGGTCACCAGGGCCTTGGGGTAGGCAGGAGATCAGAACTCAAGAAAGCCGAGAGACTGAGACAGCTGGAAAGAAGTGGGTAGAATAAGAACAATTTACAGAATAACATTTTAAAGGCAAACAACTTGGAAAATTTGATCAAAGCCCTGACTGAGCATGGATCTAAAAGACTGATGATGGTGCATAATGCTCACCTTCTGACAGATGTCGAGCAGACTTAGGGTGCTACATGATGCATTTTTAAAGATGTGATCAGTGTTGGACGGTTTTGCCTTTTTTTTATTTAAAAGGGCTTAGAGAGAGGAAGGAGGGAGAACAGATTTTTATTAGTTAAAAATTGAAATATTATGCTTTTGTCAGATATGTGAAATAGTGGAGTGGACACATAGTGGATGTGCTCCTCATCAGTTCTACCAGAAGGTAAAGGTCATAGAGAAGTAGGTACAAGTCAGGAACCATAACAGCTTTCCTAGCCTCTGCTACTCCACAAAACCTGGGAACAGATCTAGTACTTGAACCAGGGGGAAGAAAACTTTCTTTGGAAATAAATAACATTTGAACTGAGTGGAGTTCGAAGGTCCTGAAAGGTTTTCAGGTAGAGGCTGAAATGGCTGAGCATGTTCTACTGGGGATTTAGGTTTGCACCATGATTCCTAGAGCTGGCCATTGTCTCCTTGTGAGCCGAGTCTGGAATCATGTGAAACAGTTGCTGCTTCATTAGGGCTATTGAGAAATCGCCAGTTTCTTCTCTCCATCCATCTATCCATCAATCAAGCAAACCCACCATGACTTTTCC
Organism: Myrmecobius fasciatus; assembly: GCA_023553655.1. Classification (NCBI taxonomy): domain Eukaryota; kingdom Metazoa; phylum Chordata; class Mammalia; order Dasyuromorphia; family Myrmecobiidae; genus Myrmecobius; species Myrmecobius fasciatus. Next base: position 473,515 of record JAJPUD010000115.1, on the reverse strand, counting down.
CATTCATTAGCCCCAATCACTGCTTTGGAGCTGACAGTCTGTACTAAGCTAGATTTCTTAGGTTCTAGGCTGTGGGCAAATCTAAGCTTGTAAATGCACGGAGCTAAGGAGGGAAGCAAGAAGTGAGTTGTGGAAGATTAGCTCTTATAGATCTTGTCCTTTTCTAGGGTTTGAAGTTAATGAATCTCAAAATGAAGTCTGAAAATTAATAATTCTCTATGAATTGGTCTGTGGGTTATATAGGAACGTGGTGCAAACCTAAAGAAATAGATAAAGGAGGTACTCCCACTGAAAAATCACCTACCAGTGTGGATGAGCCCTTGTCAGTCCCTAATCTACCTGCCGAAAAAAGAGATGAAAGTTTCTGGGGTTCCTGCTGAGGCTGCCCTCGGACCCCAGCCAGCCCCGGGGCTCCCACTTGCCCTTTCTGTAAAGCTAGCCTGGGGCTTTTTGCCCTTCCCTCCTAGCTTCTCACTAGTTCATCCCCGGCTTGGGGTCTTTTGTTGCTTCTGCTGGAGAAAGTGTTACTTTTAATTGCTTTTTTGTTTGTTTTGCCTTTCTTTTTCTCCAGCACTTCCAAAGGTGTTTAGGGCAGAGGAAGTGGTTAATGGAGGCTTGTTTACCTACCTGTGGACTGATAAGATGGAAAGAGAGCAAGAGTTTGAGGAGAGATGGGGCCCTGATCACGGGAGCTGGGAAAGAGAAAGGAGAGCCTGAATTTAGGTTGGAAGAGTTCAGGAAGTTGTAAAGGACAAAATGATTGGAGATGATTCTGTGGGTCAAAGGGAAAATGGGGAGTGGTCCTGAGAGACACTGCCCTTGGCAGTGAGGTGGGGGTCCTGGCCCACTGGCCCCCCACCTCCATCCTGGAGGAGGGACTCTGTGATGGAGTCGGGAAGCCTGAATGCAAATTATAAACTCACTTTTACCAGCTGTGTGATAGTCGGCAAGTCACGCCATCTCTCTCTGCCTCAGTTTACCAAACTGAAAAGGGAGGATAATAGTAGTGCCCACCTCCCAGGGTGGGCGTGAGGACCAAAGGATTTGTAGGGGCTCTCACACTGTGCCAGGCACGCAGCGGGTTCATGATGCTATGATTATTTCTGAGTGTTCTGTTGTTTTATTTGGGGGAATAGCAACTGTTCGGGAAGAATGGAGCGGGGCCAGGGTCTTCCGGGGCCCAGGGGGTGTGTAAGATGAAATATTTACTCTTACATTTACAGGAGCTGTTGCCTGCTCATTCCTCCCTAACCAGTGTTTATTAGGTCACCATTCCCATTGCCACCAGCTTAGGCCACTGCAGGAGTCTCCTTATGGACTTCTTCCCCTGTAAAATAGGACATTGCCAAAAGAACCCTTCTGAGGCACAGGTCTCCCATTGCTTAAAAACCTGGTGGCTCCCTCCTGCCTCCTTGTTAAAGAGCAAACCTTCTCCTGCCCCCCAAGGCTCCCCACAATCAGGCCCAACCTTCTTCCAGACTTATTTCCTAACCCCCTTCCTATGTTCCAGCTAAATTAAACTGCTTTCTGTCCCTTATAATGAGCTATGCTTTCTGGCCTCTGGTTCTCTTCACAGCTAACACTCAATCTCAATCTCGGTCTCGGTCTGGGTCTCTGTCTCTCGTCTCTTTGTCTCTGTCTCTGTCTCTGTCTCTGTCTCTCTCTCTCTCTCTCTGTCTCTCTCTCTCTTCTTCCCCCCCCCGGCGCGGGCGCGATTTCTGTCTGTCTGTCTGTCTGTCTATCTGTCTCTGTCTGTCTGTCTGTCTCTCTTCCCCTTTCCTTGATCCTTTTCTCTTTTCTCCTTTTTCTTTCCTCTCTCTCTTCTTTCTCTTCCCTCTCTTTCTTCTTCCTCTTTCTTTCTTTCTTTCTTTTCTCTCTCCTCTCTCTCTGTCTCTGTCTCTGTCTTTCTCTCTTTCCTTTGTCCTTCTCTCTTTTTTCCTTTCTTTCTTCTCTCCTTTGCTTTCCTTCTGTCTTCTTTCTCTCCTCTCTCTATCTTCCTCTCTCCCCAATTTTACTTGATGAACTCCTAACCAGCCTGTAAAGCCCATCTTAAAAGCGCCCTTTCCCAGTAAAACTTTCCCTCATTTCTCTCCCCACGGTTGATAGCAATCTCCTTCCAGAGACCTCACAGAAGCTTTTGTCTTTGTAGCCCGAATGCACTTGGGTAGCTTTACGTGTGAAAATAATCTGCTTTTATGCTCCCCTTCTAGATGGCATGCTCCATAAAGGTAGGGACTGGATTCTTCATGTTTAATCTCCTGTTACGGCACAGTTCGGCCCCTCAAATGTGCTTGCTTGAGTTTGACCCACTTTCCCCTTGGGACTCCATTTGTGGATGTTTGGGGCGGGTGTCAGGGTGCTGTAAGGGAAGAATGTTGGCTCTGGAGTCAGGGTCCTGAGCTTCAACTCCAGTCTGTGTGATCTTGGCTAAAGAACTTCTCTTGCTGGGCCTATTTTCCCACTTGAAAGGAAGGATGCTAGACTATCTGACCTCCAAGTTCCCTTGCATCTCTAAATATATGATTTAGTTCTACAAATTCATTTTTAAAGTATCTCAAAAGTGCTAATACAATTATCCTGGGGCTCTTCAGAGCAGATGAACCAGTGTTTATATTGAGTTCGTGATTATATGAACTTATTGAGGATTCCAAGTAATCTTCCCTCAGTAAAGTAATTATTTCATATCCTCATTTGGTACTCAGCTGTAGCTTGATAGTGCCGGGCTTAATATTTCCTTCCATCCAGAGGATTTGGAGGTACAGCAGGTTCCAATAAAGATCAGCAGTGGATGTGATTAACTTCCAACACAAATAACAAAATTGGAACCAAACAGCAAGTTTTAGTTAAAGGATCTGAAAGTAATTGTTGGGCTATCGTGAAAAATTGTAACTGAGAAAAATGGCACTGCCAGTGATGGGCTCGTTAGCCACTTTCAGGGAACACTCGCTTGAGAACCACAGGGCTAATATCTGACAGGTATGGAAGCATGACTTAGCATTAGGAGAGACTGCAACATTAAATGAATTATAAACAAACAAACAAACAAACAAAAACCTAGGGCATTCTAGCAGGTAAGCTTGGCTACTGGGGAACAAACAGCAGGTCATTTTTTATTTTCTATTTAAGAGGCAGTGCCATTGGAGTGGACAGCAAAAGGAAATTGAGAGGGCTTACTGTACTCCCTCCCAATGGGGAACAGCAGCAAATGTTCTCTAAATGGGCTGAAGTAAGCCAGTACTGATCCAGGGTGATCCTGGGTTTCAGATTTAGAACTAGAATGAAATGAGACATTTATGGATCATTTAACAGTTAAATAGGAAGGTTTATTTAGCCACAAATAAAACATACTCAGTAAAGATGAAACATTGATTTGTTTTGGCTTCCCTGACTGTATGAAATGTGGTGGTACATTGCACTCTTCCCTATAATTGATCCCCAACATCTAGGCCCATAACCCAATAATGAGTTGTCTGGGGTATAGGGGTTTCCATATTTATGTGCCTTAGTACCTCGTCTTCCTCCTGTCTCTACCATAGGCATTTTGGGTATTAGCAGGAGAATATGATGCAAGTTTGTGCCTCGTCTCTTTATGTTTTTGATTAGTTCTACTTTTGCTTTTCTGTTGAGAAAAATGTTATTATTTTTGCTTTTGTCTTTTTTGTTTTAAAGTAAATGTTTATGATATGAGTCAAAGGTGCCGTTGTGACTGATTCTTGAATAAAAAAACACAGTTAGGAGTTCAAAAGTTACAATGGCAAATATTAGGATTCTATCCCTGTCTCCTCAAAACAAATACACACACATACACTCACCCCAATGCATTGAGGTTACCTCCATCACTCCAAGAGTCAATTGTAGTAGTGTGATACCTGGATGTTTCCCTCTCTCTCCAGGTTACCATGTTGTGGTCAGTAAGTCATCAAAAGAGAGACAGAGACACAGAGAGAAAAAATGTGTGTGTGTGTGTGTGTGTGTGTGTGTGTGTGTGTGCCATAGTGATGCCATACTTAGCCTACAAATTTATGTATGCAAAAGAGATATATAGGAAATTAATTGATCCTTAGTAAGAACTCTATTTTTAATAACTGCTAGGAAAACACTTTTTAAATTGAAGACTCATCAAATTGCTTTTCTCGGATTTTGCGTTTAGATTAGAATAGGGGAAAGAAGGAAACCTTTCTTAAATAATGAGACAAAGGAGGAGATCATGAGCTTTGAAAGGTTTTTGTTTTCTGTGCTGGGAATAGAGGAGAAAAAGATATGACTGGCTCAGTAAAAGAAAAAGGCACCTCTTAAAAGTCAAATTACACACATCCATAAGTTCAGCACCATGACTGAATTATAAAAGAGAATAATATATTTTAACAAATGTCCCTGTTTGAGAGAAGACAGGTCATATTTGTTTCCTCTTAATGACTGTCTTAAAAGGGGGGAGAGGTTGTTGATAACTATTCCTTAATTGATCATCTTATTAAAAAAGAATACTATTATCAACTGTTTTTGTGAGATGATTATCTTAAACAACTGAAAATTTAATATGAAAAGTGGAAATGTGCACACGTTATTCACTGCTGCTTTGAAGAAAGACGTGGCAATTCTAGAATGAGAGATGATTGTTTTGAATTTTTGAATTTTGTTCAATTTTGAAACTTTTGTTTTGAAAGGAGGTCTTTTAGTTTGACCATTCTGTGTCAAATTTTAACCTCTCTCCAAGATGGAAAACTGAAAACCATTTAGAACAAGTTACCCAAGACCCATTTTGGTATTTTCATGTACCAGAGTAATTATTTTTTACAAAAATTTCTTAATTCAATGTAAAAATCATTCTTAGCCCCCCAGGGCATGCAAAAGCAGTCAGAGGGTTGGACTTGACCTTCAAGCCATAGTTTACTGTCATCTGAACTAAAGTCCCTTTAGCTGTATTGGTTTATAGCTTTTAAACTTTATTAGTGACATGCTCTCACAGGTAACCAGAGGATTAGGCAGTGGAATCCCTAGGACTCTGGGAAGGGAATGGGTTTTCCAATAAAGCTTTTAAGGGGAACCAGATGTGGAAAAAGAGAAGCAGGTGAGAGGAGTACTTAGCTCAGAGAAGGTCCTTAGCCAGCGTGGATTCTCAGGCATATTCCTGAGAGAAAGGAGTCTATACGTAGGCAACTTGACTCAGCAACAAGAAGAATCAAAACTTCATGCTGACCCAGCCATAAAGAGAAAGGTGGCAATTAGCAAGACCACCCTACTCAGTCTGCAGTTAGAGCTGCTCTTTACTTAGACTATATCTGCAAAAGAAATGAAATTTGACCTCAAAATTGTCAATAATGAACTTGAGTTCATTTTCATGACCCAGAATTTCCAATATTTCCCTGTTACTTGGATACTTTTGATCCCCTGGTCACTGATCATCCAATAATCGACTGTCTTGTATTGTTTAAGCACCGGCCCAGTTAAAATTGGGAATGCTCACCACCAGAAAGTCATCGATTTTGAGTCAGATTGTAGCTTGAATCAGTAACTATTGAGTTAGCTACATCATCTGAGCATGAGTGTTATAACTGTGAGTCCATACCTCCATATAAAAGATTTGAAAATGAAACTTTCCCATTAAATAGCAGATACATACACACACACAATAGAAAGGGAAAATAGAAAGAGGAGAAAGAAAGGGAGAGAAAGAGGAAGGGGAAGAGAAAATGAGAAAAAGAGAGAAAAGAAGAAAGAGGAAGAGAAAAACATAGCTAGGGGAAATAAAATGAAAAATGGAAAGGGGAGAAGAGAAAGAGGGGAAGAGAAGAGAGAGAGAAAGGGAGATAGAAATAAAGATAGAGGCAGAGAGAAGGGGAGAGAGAGAATGAAAGAAAGAGAAAAGGGAAAGGAGGAATAGAGAAAAACATAGGGTAAAGAAAGTGAGAGATGGAAAGGGGAGAAGGGAAAGAGGAGAGAATGGAGAAGAGAGAGGGGGAGAAAGAGAAAGACAGAAGGAGAGAGAAGAAGAGACAGAGAGAACACAGGGACAAAGAGAGAGGGAGGAAGAGACAGAAAAAGTAAGAGAAAGAAAAAAAGAAAAAAAATGGTGCTTTATCCAAAGTCTTTCCTTATAATAGTTCTGGAGGGTGTGGTGGCTATATTGGCTGTATTTTATAGAAGTTAAAAGAGTTTTGATATGCCCAAGGGAAGGACAAATAGAAATTCGAATTCATGTCTTCTGCCTCCAAGTCTAACATGCTTTCTCCTTCACCAGGCCACCCATATATTAGTCTTATAAAATTGTCATCCTGGTTTCTAATAAACACTTAGTAAAAAGTAACTACTTTGGGACTTTTTTTGTAGTTCAGCATGGGTGATTAAAACAAGCTGCATTTCTAATAAGACTTTATCCTTGTTTGACATAACTTTCCACATCCATAAATTTAGGAAATTGAGAACTCTAGTAAGTTAGATTTCCAAATCCCTTACAAAATTATTTTTGCTTAACCTTTAGTAAAAGAAGAGGCTATTATACACACACATATATATGTACACATATATGTGCATATGTATCTATATGTATACACATATATGTGTGCACATATCCTTAAATTAAACAAAAGATGATAAAATGCACTGAATCTCTTATTGATCACAAAGAATAAAGAATAGCCCACCACCCTAGTACACTGGACTCCATGAAGTGGTACTAGAACCACAGGAAGTCCTCCTATTATAAATTGGGTAGGTACATTCTCTAAGCAAGATTTATGGAAAGAACTGGACAGCATCCATATTGGATGGGGGAGGCACTGGGGAGTTGTGAAATAAAGGCAGGGATGGAGGAAGTACCCACACCGATGAAGTCATAGACCTATTATTGTAGACCAGACCTAAGCTAAAACATAAAACTAGCACAGCTCCTACCACACCCATTGAACTATTAAATAGAATAAATTTTATTAAAAGCTCAAATGGCATTGGAAGAGCAAGAAAGCATAATTAGCTTTGCTAATGATTATATAATCATAATATATCACATTGCCATCATGTTTTACGGTTACAAAGCACTTTCTTAAGGGGCATCCATCCTATGATGAAATTAGTTTAAAGAAAAGATCTGTGGTAATGTGAGGTATAATTACCATCCGTAGAAACCTGGGTTGGTCTAAATGTCAATGTGATTTATGTTTAGAATTTTGTCATCTTCATGGAAACACCGAACAGGTTATATGTTTTGTATGTGTGTAGCCTGTCCCCATGACAGCAGACCTTTCCTAGAACCCCCAAATCTCAGAGCTGGAAGGGATCTCACACCCACTGTCCCTTTTAAATTATAGAATTATAGATAAAGCTACAGACAGAAAGGTGTGTAGAAGATCTCTAGTCACAGAAGAGCTAAATGAAGAACAGAAATGAAGTATTGAGGTGGTCATCTAATTTGAATCATACACAAATGGAACCCCCACTGGAATATACCAAAGACATGGTCATTTAGCCTCTTCCTGAAGATCTCCAAGGAGAGACACCATCCCCCATCTTGAAGGAACCCCCCTCCATTTGGGGGCAGCTCCATTTGTTAGAAAAGGTTTTTATTTTTTTCCCTTGACATAGAGCCTCATTTTGCAAAGTGGCTTGCTTCCATTTTTCTTCTCTCATTTCAGCTCTTCCTTGTTGAGCTCTCTTCTGTTTTCTGAGGTAAAGCTGAAGAAGCCTAAGCCTACATCACTTTTTCCAGTACTTAGAAGGAGCTATAAGCCCCTAGTCTTCCTTTCTCTAAGCAAAACACACCAAGTTCCTTAAAAATAACTTTCTGTGTCATAGACTCAGGGCTCTTCACCATCTTGGTTGTTGACCTTTGGACAGCCTTTAATTTATTAACATATATCCATAGATATAGATATAGATATAAAACTACTTAGTTCCAAAACTGCAATCCCCAGCACAGACAGTATTCCGGATGAGTTCTGAGGAAGACCGAGAACAGTGGGATAAATATCTCTTCTTTCATCTAAACAAAGCTAAAATTCCAATGGCTTTTTGGGCTGCTATTTCACAATGCTGATTCAGACTAAGATTATAGCCCCTCAGACCCCTAGATCTTTTTCAGAAAAGCTAACTGCTTTCTATTCACATCTCCTCCGAAAAGTTGATCTTTTCGACCAAAGTACAAGACTTTACCTTTATTCCCAGTGCATTTCAAAATCCAACATATTGTCTTTTAATTTTTAATTGTGTCAGACTTTTTGTGAACCCGTTTGGGGATTTTCTTGGCAAAGATACTGGTCTTAGGCAGCTAGGTGGTGCAGTGGATAGAGTACCAACCCTGAAGTCAGCAGGACCTGAGTTCAAATCTGGCCTCAGACACTTAACATTTCCTAGCTGTGTGACCCTGGCCAAGTCACTTAACCCCAATTGCCTCAGGAAAAAAAAAAGATACTGGTCTTTTCTTTCTCAAGTTCATTTTATAGATGAGGAAACTGAGGGGATGTACCTTGCCCAGGGTCCCACATTGGAACTCAGGAACAGGAGTCTTCCTGCCTCCTCCAAGCCCAGTGCTCTGTGCACTATCGAGCTCCCTAGCTGTGTATTAACCACTTCTCTCATATTCTCCACAAGAAGAGTAAGAGTTTCTTTTATGAAAAACCTTTGGTAAAATCGAGGCAAACCATATTCATGGTGTTCCATGCATCCCCTGGTTTAGTAATCCTGTAAAATATGGTGATGAGGTGACATTGATAGATCTGTCCTTAACAAAGAAATTCTAAATCACCACTTCCCTTCTATGCTGTTGACAGACCAACTCTTGGATGGTTCTTTCTACAATTTTCCAATAAACCCAAGTCGCGCTCACTTGTCTATAGTTTGCATGGTTTCTTTTTGTTTTATTTCGTTTTAAAATCTAGACACATGCCCTTTGTCATGGTGATCAGCTTCCTGTTTGTCATTTTGTTTGGCCATTTTTGACATAAAAGTCAGCTCTGTGGAACAACCAGAACAAAATTGAGAACTGAGCAGCTCTGACTTTTTACAAATAACATTTACATGGCACCTACTGTGTGCCAGTATTTTATTAACCACTTCATAATTACTGTCTCATTTGAGTTTCACAACAATCCTGGGAGGTAGGTTCTATTATCCCCAATTTGTAGATGTGGAAACTGAGGCAAAAAGAAATTAAATGATAGAGTCACCCAGCTAGAAAGTGTGCAAGGTTGGATTTGCACTCAGGTTTAACTGCCAAAAGGAACCATCCAATAGACACCAAATAAAGGCTGTAACCTCATTTTCATCCTCTTTCTTCTCTTAATACTATTACCACCCTTTTTGTTGTTGTTACCTTCCCATACCACTTTCATCTCATTCTGAGCTTTAACATTTCTACCCCCATTTTATAGGATCATGCTTTTCTCATCATCTTCTGTGACTTTGCTATTCCACTTGTATTTATTTCTTATTAAAATCCAAGTTGGTCAAGGATTTATTCTCCTTCCCTATCATAAACTCTGGGATGCAGTAGTCCCTTGCCTAGCAATCAGTTCCTTCTGTTAGCAAGAATCGTATTCAGAATAGAATCTCCTTTTGTTGGTTCCTCTTACCTTCTGAAAGATGAACTCATTTTTAAGAGAAGAAAAGGGGTTGGCTATTCCTCTTTGGGTAGAAATTTAGTTCCGAAAGAAATCTGAGTAATTAAAATTATTACATCATGACCTAGGTCATGTCAGATTGGACAATCTTGTTTCTTTTGAATAAAATATACCCAACTAGAGCCATAATTCAGCAGTAGTTTTCATTTCATCAAATGTCTCTGATATTTATGAAGTCATGAATTAGAGTCTCCAGTTCCTATTACTGGCTATCTAAACTGAAGCTTCTTAAACTATGGGTTGCGACTCCATATGCAAATCCACAACCCATATGGGTTGTGACTGAATGTGGGGAAGTCATGAAAAATTTGATCAGTAAAAAAGTATCAAATATTCTGTCAAGATTTAATTCTTTATGTAAAAACAAACAAGAAATCCCTCTCATTACTATGAAAATTTGTTTTTGGCTTTAATAAATGATAAAATTATGTGTATGCTAAAGAATTATTTTAGGGTTAATTTCTTTATGATATATTATTAAATGTTTGATTTGTTCATTTATTTTATATACCTATACACCGGGGAATATATAAAAATTCTCAGGGAAAAAGGGGTTGCAAGGAAAAAAATATAAGAAGTTTTAGTTTAAATTTTAGGGATTTGCATATTGACCATTAATTTTTGCCACTGATTCCTTTCTTGTATTTTGTCTGTTGTGAATTTCTGAGTTTTTCAGCTGATATTTTATTTTCTTCTATGTGGCTATCTTTCTAGTATCTAATTTTGGTATTACACAAAGGCCAGCTTCTCTCCATCTTTTAATATACCCTAATTTTGCATTGGATCAGCTAGTGCACTGGGCCTGGAGTCAGGAAGGCCTTAGTTCACATCTCATCTTATACATTGACTAGCAGTGTGATCCTGGGAAAGCCATTTTATCTTTATTTTTTCTTTATCTACTAATAAAGGAAATGGCCAACCTCACCAGTATCCTTGTTGAGAAAACCCATGGACAGTATTGACGTACTATTGTCCAGAGGGTCACAAAGAATCAAAACATATCTGAATGACTAAACAACAGTTTTACTTTATTTTTTTGACTCACAGTCAGCTTGCAGTCCATTATGCTTTCAGGTCTTTTTAAGATGGTGACTAACTAAATATATCTTTATCATCTTACATTTGTAAAGTTGATGTATTCCCCACTGATGATGGCCAGACCCAAAGAATAAAGCCATAAATGGTTTGTTGTCATCTTGCATCTATGATTGACCCTGTGATGTTAAATATTTTTTTTTTATCAGTGATTCAGATAAAAAGGCATGCTTATCAAATCTGCAAATAAAACATCTGGGACATTGCTATTGATAAAAATCTCAGTAGGCTTGAGAATTGAGAAAAAACATGGGATAAAATTCAGTAGTAATGAATTTAAATTACAATTGGATTTTCAAAATGGCTCTACTCTGGTTCTGGCCATTTTACCAGTCATGAATTCATCTAATTGTACTATCAGCTCATCCACATGATATTTCTGCAAAAATAACCTCTGAGATTTTTTTCAAATGATTTGCTAAAGCCTAGGCAATTACTTATATATTTTATAATAATACATGTGCATGTAAACATACATGTGTGTGCATGTAAACATGTATCTCAGATATCAGACCTTTAACAAAAATACTTGCTGTGTAGCAGGTGATGTAAGAGAAGGAAGGTAATCATCTTTATTGACCTACAATTAAGGTTTCCACATCACCGCTGGTCCTCCCTATTTTTTGAACCCCAGCCACGGGTTTTTACCCCTCCTTTCTTTTTTTTTTTGGCCACAGCTGAAAGGTGCTACTCAAGTTAATTTTGCTTGTTGACCATTCTCTTCCTGGATCTGCTATTTCTCTTATCCCTCCTGCTCTTTCCCTATCCCCATCTATTTTTCTTTTGTTTAATGTACTTCTACTCCAAACCCTTTGTGTATAAATGTGTGTTTGGTGGGTATGGGTGTATGTGTACACATGCAATCCTCCTTTGATTCAGTGATGATTTATATGCTGTAGTTTCCACTTCTTCTTCCTTCATGTTTGTATATTCTTTTTCTTCTCCCCCATTATGAGAAATAATACATTTTAGTTTCTTTATTTCTTCTCTAATATAATCTCTCCCCTTTTCTTTTCTCTCTTAAGACAGAACAAACCCACCTCCAGGATCTCCAATTAAAATCTTCCTATGGCTCTTAAAGACATTAGGGTTCTAAAGGGACACTTATTTCTTTGCTCTATATAAGATTATGAGTACTTCATCATCTTTACTGGGGAAAACCGAAACAATGGCTAAAGTCAATGAGGAGCACAATTGTCAAGATTAAAATTCAGTCTTTTTGATTTCAAGAGTTGTGACATTTCTATTAAGTTATTTCATAAGATGAAGAGTCTGTGATCTCAGAGAAATGATCAGTTATGCTCATATTTGACTCAAATTTTTACTGTATCCTAGAGGAACTTTCAAAGTAAGAAGAGCAGATGTAGCTTTATGAGAAGGTCAAAAAAGTTGGCAATAGCTAAGTGTGGGGAAAATGTTTGACAGCTCTGGTTTAAGCCAGCATAAAGAGAGCCCATCCATAAAGAGATGGAGATTTAGATTTTATCCAAAAAGTTACTTTGGTGACAGTTCATGTGAGTATAGACACCAAAGCTGATAGTCTGGAGCAAGAAAAATTATAATTAAATCTCATAATTTGGGATGGGATGAGAAAATGAATGTAGGGGTGAGTAGAGACTTTCCAGGGTTAGAGAGAGATGATTGAGTTGGGCGCTAAAATTATATTTTCGTATGAATCTGCTATAACATCTGTAATCACACCAGGATGAAGGCCATCTTTGGTTAGATAATCATCACAAGCCACAGAAACCCAAGAAAAATGAGAAGGAATAGCGCAGTATCACAAAGAGAGAACTAAGTTTTATGTTCAACTCTCATCTCCGCTACTGTCCTTTTAAAAAAATAATTTATTTTTTCCCAATTACATGTAAAAACAATTCTAACATTCATTTTTTAATAAAAACTTTTGTGTTCCAAAATCTCTCCCCCCTCCATCCCTTCCATCTTTCTGAGATGGTAACCAATTGATATGTTATACATGCGAAATCATATAATGTGAATCATGTTGTAAAAGAAAACAAGGACAAAAAAACATGAAAAGAGACAATCAAAATAGTATGTCTTGGTGTGCACTGACCTCATCAGTTCTCTCTCTGGAGGTGGACAGCATTTCAGTCCTCTGGAATTGTCTTTAATCTTTGTATTGTTGAGAAGAGCTAAACCATTCCCAGCTGGCTAGGAGACAATATTGCCATTACTCTTTAGGAAGTTCTGGTTCTGCTCACTTCCCTCTTCATTAGTTCATATAAATCTTTCCAAATTTTTCTGAAATCATCTTGTTTGTCATTACTTATAGCACAATTGTACACCATTAAAATCATATACCATATCGTGTTCAGCCATTCCCTAAATGATGAACACCTCTCAATTTCCAATTATTTGCCACCACAAAAGGAGGGGCTATAAATATTTTTGTAAAAATAAGTCATTTTTCCTTTTTAAAAATCTCTTGAGGACAGACTTAGTCCTAGTAAGCTCTGTTACTTTTGCTGATTGGGCAAATCACTTCCTATCTCTTACTTTCTTTTAACATAAGTGAATTAGATTAGATGGTTTCTTAGGTTCTTTGTGACTTCAAATTTGGAATTTAAGGAAGAAAAGAGTTTTATCTGCACTCTAGCTTATTAATACTTAACACTCTGTTTCTCATTCTCTCCCAGGAAGAAGAAGAAGAATAAATAATCAAAATTTAATAATAAAACAAAAATAAATAAATACTAAAAATAAAGACTCAGATTTCAAACTTCCTCCCCAACCTGGTCACACTCCTCTATATTAGTTTCTGTTTATTCATATTTTTGGTCTGACAAAGGGAGAACAGGCCAGGGCTATCAAAAAATCCAATTCTGCATAGCATATGTAATACAATCTAAGATCAAATTAGTTTTTCTGCTGCCGTATTATATTGTTGACTCTAAATGTTATTGAACTTGCAGCTCAGTAAAACCTTTAGGACTTTTTCAGATAAACTGCATTTTAGTCATTTCTTTCCAACCCCAAAAGTGCACTTGGTTTTTTCAGTCCAAGGATAAAGCTTGAATTTAGTGGAAAAACTAGCAGACTGAGAATGCAAAAGCCCAGAATATAGGCAATTAATAAACTTCTCTGCGTTCAAATTTTCTTAGCTATAAGAAAAGGCTGAACTCAATTATCTCTAGTGTCACTCCTAATGCTAAAATACTGTGATGGATGACTTTATGTGTATCTTTCCTCTTTCTCCTAGCCAAACTCTTTTAAAAACTCAAAAAACCATCCTATGTATGCTTACTATAGATAGTAAGACACTAGGAAGATTAATAAAAAGGAGAAAAAACAAAACACTCCCAAGGACTTACAATTTGCATTTTAAATGAGGAGAAAACAAAAAGATATATGTGTGTAAACACACATATGTATGTATATATATATATATATATATATCTACACATATACATAGGTAATCTTAAACACACCAAGAGAATAAATGCAAAGTAATTAAATAGAGAAGAGAATAGCTTGATCAGAAAAATCCATTCTTTAGGTTAAGTTCACAGGACAAAATACTCAATGACAATTGTAATCTAGTGTTTGATAAACCCAAAGACCCCAGTTTTTGGGATAAAAACTCACTATTTGACAAAAACTGCTGGGATAATTGGAAACTAGTATGGAAGAAATTAGGCATTGACCCACACCTAACACCATATACCAAGATAAGGTCAAAATGGATTCATGATCTAGGCATAAAGAATGATATTATAAACAAATTAGAACAATGTAGGATGGTTTACCTCTCAGACCTGTGGAGGGGTAAGGAATTTGGGACCAAAGAAGAACTAGAGGTCATCATTAATCACAAAATAGATAAGTTTGACTATATCAAGTTGAAAAGTTTTTGTACAAACAAAATGAATGCAGACAAGATTAGAAGGGTAGCAGTAAACTGGGAAAATATTTTTACATCCAAAGGTTCTGATAAAGGCCTCATTTCTAAAATATATAGAGAATTGACTCAAATATATAAGAATTCAAGCCATTCTCCAATGGATAAATGGTCAAAAGATATGAACAGACAATTTTCAGATGAAGAAATTGAAACTATTTCCAGTCACATGAAAAGGTGCTCCAAGTCACTATTGATCAGGGAAATGCAAATTAAGACAACTCTGAGATACCACTACACACCTGTCAGATTGGCTAAAGTGACAGGAAATGATAATGATAACTGTTGGAGGGGATGTGGGAAAACTGGGACACTGATACATTGTTGGTGGAACTGTGAACGGATCCAACCATTCTGGAGAGCAATTTGGAGCTATGCTCAAAAAGTTATCAAACAGTGCATACCCTTTGACCCAGCAGTGTTTCTACTGGGCCTATATGCCAAAGAGATTTTAAAGGAGGGAAAGGGACCCACATGTGCAAAAATGTTTGTGGAGCCCTTTTTGTAGTGGCAAGAAACTGGAAATTGAAAAGATGCCCATCAATTGGAGAATGGCTGAATAAATTATGGTATATGAATGTTATGGAATATTATTGTTCTGTAAGAAATGACCAACAGGAGGATTTCAGAGAGGATTGGAGAGACTTGCATGAACTGATGCTGAATGAAATCAGCAGAACCAGGAGAACATTATACACAGCAACAAGACTATACGATGATCAATTTTGATAGACATGGTTCTCTTCAACAATGATGTGATTCAAACCAGTTGTTCTGCGATGAAGATAGTCCTATACATCCAGAGAGAGGCCTGTGGGAACTGAGAGTGAACCACCACACAGCATTTTAACGCTTTCTGTGAATATTTCCATGCATTTTGTTTTCCTTCTTAGGTTGTTTTTTTCTTCTTCTCTTTCTAGATCTGATGTTTCTTGTGCAGTAAGATAACTGTATAGATATGTATACATGTATGGTATTTGTCATATAATTTATCCTATTTAGCATGTATTAGATTACCTGTCATCTAGGGGTGGGGAGTGGGGAGCAGGAGGGGAAAAGCTTGGGAAAAAAAGTTTTTGCAAAGGTCAAAAAAAAAAAAAGAAAAAAAGAAAAATCCATTCTTATAGGGAAGTTTCTTATGCCAGAAACTCACAACATGGAGGGCTTGGGTTTACTTTTGGAAATTTCTTAATTATTTATTCTCTAATTAGACAAGAAATATGGCTTACTGGTGGGAAGCCATTAGCATCATCTTCACAATCGATGGCATTCTGAATTTTAATGGCACTTTGACTTCATCTCTCTCTGTCTCACCATTTTACTCTATTAAATCTAAAATTCTGTGATTATTACTGGGAAAATGGATTAATCTGAAAGTCAGTGCTTTGAATATGTGGATGTCTCCTATGTTCTTTTAATGAATATCTTTATATTTATAAAACATTTGTATTGTAGGATATTTGGCAATACAGAGTATGCTATTTCTAGAGTCTCTGTATCCCAGAGTGCATTTTTAATGCACCTGAAATATTAAATATTTAATAGTTTCATGATCATCAGGTAAACAGTAGCTGGATCCTGCATAATGTCTTTATGGCTGTTAGACATGAAATTTTTTTCTTCCTCATTTTCCAAGGAAAATGGATTTTTAAAAAAAAATTGTCCATGAAAACTGTTTATTGCCCCATTACAGTTTGCACCTGCAAAATATTTTAAATCTAGTCATTTTCTTCTAACCTTATAATTATTTCAAGATTAAAAATGAATTGCTTGAATTATAAAGCTTTGCTTCTTTCTTTTTTTCTTTTAAAATACACCTATTAAATTGTACTACGTGACTTATTTGCAGCGTTCAATACAAGTTGCCCATCCCCTGCTCCTGGACCTTCACTCCTCCCTGGGTTTTCATGACATTGCCCTTGCTGGTTTTCCTTCCATCTGGTCCCAGTTCTCAGTCTGCTTTGCTGAATCATAGTACGTGTTTGTGCACACATGCATGCACACATGTTCACTTTAGAACTCAATCCTATGACATGTTGTATGTTCTCTTTACATCCTCTCTTTCGCTGATCTCATTGGCTCCCATGAGTTCAACTATTACCTTTAGGCAGATGATTCAAAACTCTAGATATCCAGCTGTAGCACCCTCCTCAGCTCAAATCCCACATTGGCCATTGCCTGTTGAATGTGTCCAAGTGGATGTCCCATAAACATCTGACACTCAACATGTACACACTAGAGCTCATTGACTTTCCATCAAAACCCTTCCTCTTCCTAACGTTCCTGTTTCTGTCGGGTAATCCTCACAGTCATGTAAGCCAGCATCTTCATGGTTGCCCTTCACTCTTCCCTATCCCTAACCGCTCCAAATTAAATCATCTGCTATATTTTATGGATTCTTTCTCCACAATATCTTTTACATCTGTTCACTTCTCTCCATTTACAAGAACCTCATCGATTAACTATTGCCATGTTATTCTCTCCATAAGCTATTTGAGGGCAGGGACTACTTCATTTTGATCTTTGTAATGCTAATATGTTTCTTCTAACTTAACAAAATGCTACTGAGCCTTAAATTGACAAAAAAGGAGGAATACTAAAAAATATGGGAAGACATAAAAAGGGATTCAGGATGAAAAAAGTAGAATGAGATCAATATATACATTAACTATGATTATGTAAAATAACATCAACAATGGGGGTGATGATGATGATAATACTAGCGGTGGATACTACAGTGGAAAGAGCATTGAAAGAGTCAGAGGATTTAAATCCCAAGTTTACCACCTGTTTAATCTTGGACAAGTCATATCAATTTTTTCATATGGAAAGTGAAAGGAGCGGGACTGATGCTGAGCTAGTTCTTTATGATTTTATAATATGCTTCAAAAGCAGCTCCTCATGGTCTCCATGAGTTGCCCATCTGATGTCACCATGTGGTTAATATAATTATAATTCAGCTGACATTTAGAAATCAGAAAAAAAATGTTTATTATTTGTACCATACTTTGTAGCTTGTTAGGACTTTCAGGCCTGGTTTTCTACTAAAATAGCCCTCAAGAACTCTTGAACCCTTCATACATAATGGAATATCCATGTAGGACTTCAGTTAAGTCAATCAACCTTAAAAATGCACAGAAAAAAATCAGAAGGGGCCTGTTTGAGGGGGATGAAACGGCTGGGCTGGAGCAGCTAAACTATGGGCAAGCACTCTGTTCAGTCTAAGGTAAGGTTATCAGTCCCACCTCACACAGGAGAGAAATAGCACAGTTCCCTTAGAAATAGTACTTCCCCCTGACCCCTAAACACAAGTATACACTTTGGGTTTTATTTCTGTTAAACTGCCTTGTTTTTATTTTGTGTTTATTCTGTACATCCTTACCAAGTTACGTGTCTCCCCTGCTAGAGAGGAAGCTTCTGAAGAGTAAGGGATGATCAAAATCTTTGGCTTTCTCCCATAGTTAGGGACTAAAACTGGTCCTTTGTCATTAGGTGATTCAGTGATGCCCTCGAGGACCCCCATTCCAGACAGGGTTCTCAGCTAGGATTGACTGCGGTGTGCTCCCAATATCCGAGAGGCCATGGGGCCTGTCTCCTGGATTTGTGACACTGAACGCCATCTCTGACACCGTGACCACGAACGGGGACAAAGTGTGGATTTAATTTTCCATTTCCATTCACAGGGCTGTGTCAGTATTGATTTTGCAGCCCTTGTCTTTAGGTTCTCCAGTGTTGTAATCGGTGGGGACGTGAGATGAGATCTTCTGTCCCTTTCTGAGTTTATTTTATTTTATTTCATTTTTTGGCTTTTCGGTTGGTCATGACCTAGCTTGGGGATGGCTTCTTGGCACATAGCCTAGGTCTGCTTAATCTTAGCAAAATGGGGCCTTTTCAGAGACAGGTCAGGAATATTGCCAAGCAAAGGAAAGCTTCACAGATGTGTTTCACCTTCCCGTATTTCTTTTATTGGGCCGGGTGGTGTGGAACCTCACAAATGAGGATTTGTGGCTACATCAGACCCAGGAGGTGTGGAGCATTTAATCAGGGAAGCTTTCCCATGAATCCTAACAGGGGTCTCTGGATCAGAGTTGTTCCACTCTAGTTGTAAGGAAGCTATTCAAACTTCCCAGGGCTGGACCTGTTTCCAAGTCCTCCTCTGAGTCTTAATCAATTATCCCCATGCAGAAGCGTAGAGAGGAATAGGACCTGTATTCTGTTAAGGTTAACAAACATGGAAAAATCGTACCAAGAAATGGACTGTGATCTCATGCGCTCTCTTCTGTTGTTTGTAAATCACATTTTTGGGTTGAGTGAGCGAGGCTAGAAGAAACAACAAATGGCCCAAACACATGAGAATG
>JAJPUD010000115.1:432723-447596 GCA_023553655.1 Myrmecobius fasciatus | reverse complement strand
GAGAGGGAGGGGCAGAGAAATAAAAGAAACAGGAGAGAGAAGGGGGAGAGGAGAGAGAGGAGCAGAGGAAAAGGGAGAGAAATAAGAGAAACAAGAATGAGAGAAAAGAAGGCAGCAGAGAGGAGAGAGCCAGTGTTAGCCCCCTCCCACAACACTCCACACTCTCTGCCATGTCTTTTTTCCAGGTAATGTCCAATTTCTCAAATTGCCTATTTCTTTCCCCAAGACCCCTGGGATCTTCACCCAGATAGTTCTCCAGCTGCCTCTGGTTTAGGGCTTTCCTGCCATGTAGCCTCCCTCACTGCCCTACTGCTCCCTTTTACTTTGGATGGACCATATCTATCCAAAGCCACGTAGGAGTCATCCCTCTGAGTCCCAGGAATACTTGGGAGGACCAAGGTGCCTTCCTGTGTGAGGACCTCGGTGGTCCCTTGTTTGGTGACTAACGTTTGAGCCTTCCTGTAGAGGTCTTTGAGTCTGGGGTTTCCCCACTGGCTCCTGGGGTTTTGCTTCCTCTCTCTCTACTTTGGATGACCTCAGAACTGCCATCCTTGCTTTAGTGTGTCACCTCCCATTGACGTCCAGCTTGGTGGACAACTGGTGGGCTTTCTCTGCCTCCTTCCTTTTTAGGGCAGCATTTCTCTATCCCCTACATGTCCCCAGTAGGCTGCCCGGTCCTCGAGGTGAGGAACAGCTTCGCATTTTGTATCCCTCCACCTGAAAGCATCTTACTACACAGAGTAGGGACTCCAGGGTTTCCAAACTGATCTTAATTAATAAAATGGAAAGCTTTGCTCTTTCAGGAGACAGACTGGCAGCACTTTCGTGCCCAGAGACAGTGAGGAGCTGAGTAATTCTTTCCTATGAACGAACTTTTCTTCTTGGAAAATCTTCCACCATTGTGTTAGAGTGAGTTTGATGGATAATACAAGCACTTCAATTTTCTAATAAAATGGGGAAAGCCCCGCAGATCCATCCCAGAGAGTTTCCATCAAGGGAGATGGAGAGGAAGCAATTGGCAGCTCCCTCCCTCCATTTTTGGATTAGGAGCAGAACAAATGGCTGTTTGGGGTTCCCTCTGGGACCAGAATACAAATCCCTGTTCATTAAAAACAGTGGGAGAGCTTAACCATTAAGGCTCCATGTATACTTGCTGACATTTCTCAAACCATTATCCAATAAACACACAGCTAAAACACTTGGATGGGAAAACATACTGGTCGAGTGCTCGATCAGAAGCCCGACTTCTCCCAGCTCTGAAGTATCACATGTGGCAAGCCAGGAAAGTGAGGAAAGTGCAGTAACCTTCTCAGAACTGTATTATTTGGCTAATTTGGGTAATGGAAAGCATGGTTCCTGCAAGTGGACTAGAGACAATGTGGCAAAGAGCAGGGACAGTGGCCTTGGAAGCACAGGACCCGGTCTCAAAACCGGGCACGTCCACAAGGTCTCAGTTTCCTCATCTGTGAAACGAGAGAGTAAGACTCTATAACCCCTTCTTTCACCTCTAGAGCTAGGATCCTGTTTTCTGAAAAATGGGAGCAATAAGTAAGATGCTCTATAAGCCTTCAAGGGATAAAAAAATTGGTATATTATGTGTCCTCCCCCCCCCCAGCTAGTTAGAACTAATTATAAGCAGAAATTTCCTCACATTTAGTCTGGTTGGCGCCGGATGGACCTTTGATGGCCATCATTGGTCCAAATGGTTCTGAGCAGGAGATTAAGCAATCAGATAATCTGTAGGTTTTTCAGAGAGTCAAGTGGAAGGGGTCATTAACTCCAGGGACCGGGTAATGTGATTTCCCTTTTTACAATGATATTGGGCAGAAACGATAAGAAGCAGGGAAGCAGAATCAGCATCCCTTTCTCATTGCCTCTCAGCAGCTTGCTCAGGAAGATAATGGATGGAGTCACTAGAAATTCTCCCTCTGCGGCTCTGGAACCATTCACCCGTCCTCTGAAATGTGTTAAACATTCACCTTATCCAAATCACTGGCAGCCAGGAGTGCAGAGAATAGGACATGAGGCCCCAAGTCAGGGAGGCTGGAATACAAATTTGCTCTTAGGTACTTACTAGCTGTGTGACTCTGAGCAAGCCATTTAACTGCCTCAGTTTCCTCATCTGTAAAATGTCAGCACTGACTTCCCACAGTTGTTGTAAAGATCAGATGAAATGCTAACTGTGGTACCTAGCACGTAGTTAGCATCTTATAAATATGAGCTATTATTTGGGGTGGGGGAGAGCTGAAGGAATGAAGTCCTTGGGAGAGTAGTGTAGAAAAAAATAAGGAAGTCCCAAAAGCAAGTGTGCCCGTGAGTGTGGCCTGTGACATGTTTGCTGGGACCTCCTAGTGCTTTTCACGGCAACTGGACAGAGTAGGCCCTATAGAAATGGTGTTATTATACTTATATATTATCTTTATGACATCATTATAGTTATATATGTAAAATTATCATATCACATTTATACATTATTTTTTGTTACATAATTTTATGTGGTGTATTATACAATAATGCATTTGGCATATTATATATATATTAGTATATAATTATTCTTATGTCATTCATTATTCTTGTATCATAATTATATTATGTGTAATATAGCAGATCAATATATCATAAATAATAAACACATATAATGTTACATATAATAAATATAGTGTAGATATATATATATATATATACATGTATGAGGCAGTGGGATGGCACATTGAATAATACATATGCACCCATACATACATATCTAATGAGGCAGTGGGATGGCACATTGAGCAAAGTACTAAGCCTGGAGTCGGAAAGACCTGAGTTCAAATGTATCCTGAGACATTTGCTAGCTGTGTGGCCCTGGACAAGTCACTCACCTCTCCTTGCTGCTGGAAAGGGGAACGGCAGAACACTCCAGTGTCCTTGCCAAGAAAACCCCAAGGACGGTTTGAGTGACATGGTTCACAGGATCCCAGAGAAGCAGACACTACTGAACAGCAGTGACAAGTGTAACCACACATACTATTATTTGGCACTTCCAGTTTCTCCTTTCTTTTTGGTTAGGCAATTGGGGTTAAGTGACTTGCCCAAGGTCACACAGCTAGGGAATATTAAGTGTCTGAGACCAGATTTGAACTCAGGTCCTCCTGACTTCAGGGCTGGTGCTCTATTGATTATGCCACCTAGCTGCCCCTTCCCCTTCTTTCTTCAGAGCCCATGGAGGTGGGCAGCGAGCCCCCCATAGTCACGCTCATCAAAGCTGCTTCCTTTCCTCATCTGTGAGTGTCATGTTGGTGCATCCCCAGGGTGTCCTTCCCTGTCGCCCACATTCTCCAGTCACGGGGTACGTGGGAGGGGTCCTATAACACCCCCTCTGACCTCATGCCCACCCTCTGGGACGGGCTCAAGGGCTTCACTTCTCAAGTCACTCCAGATGCCGGAGCATATTCCAACTGAGGAACTCTATCCACCATCAAGTCCCGTGGGTGGGCTCAGCTTGTTTTAAGGGACTGGCTAGCCCGCAAGGACTTTGCACCTTGTAAAGTGGGAACTAATGGGGCAGAATCCATGCTATTTACCCCTTCCAAACCTCATTTTTGTGGCCTCCCACCCAATTAATAATTTACAGTTATATTAACTGGGGATCGGGGTGGAAACTTACCCTTATGGGGGCAAGCTTGGAGACCTTCCTCTAGGAGGTCCTTTGTCCTTCTAAGCCCTTCCTAAC
This sequence comes from Myrmecobius fasciatus, assembly GCA_023553655.1. Lineage (NCBI taxonomy): Eukaryota > Metazoa > Chordata > Mammalia > Dasyuromorphia > Myrmecobiidae > Myrmecobius > Myrmecobius fasciatus. The sequence continues at coordinate 443,884 of JAJPUD010000115.1, read as the reverse complement.
CCACCCACCCCCACCTTTCCAGCCATCCCATCCCTTATACTCTCCCCACTGCCCCGAAGTGTTCTTGGACCAGTATCCTTGACCTTTCCCAGCTCTGGCTGTCTCCCCAGCTTAGAACACTCTCCTTTCTCAACTCCACCTTCTAACTTGGCCTGGTTCCTTCGGGTCCAACCCAACTCTGCCCTTCTAAAGAAACTTTCTAAATCCCTCCTAATCTGAGTACTTTTCTTCAGGTAATCGTTCCCTGTTAATCCCAGGTATAGCTTGTTTGTAGGTACTTGTTTGTGTGCCTGTTGATTGTGAGCTCTCGGAGGGCAGGAACCATCTTGCCCTCCTTGTGTCCCCAGTGCTTGGTATGCAGTAGGTGCTTAGTAAATGCTTACTGATGGAGGGACTGATTGACTCCAGATCTTTAAATGAGTCAGGGGCATCAGGGTCTTCCCCACTTACAGGCAAGTCTGCCCCCTTTATTGAGCCACCGTTGCTTGGATATCTCTGGTCACTTCTTCGACATGAGTGGAAAGAGTAGGACTGGATGGTCTGGGTAGACTCTGAAAGGCAGGAAGGAACACAGGAATTGCACCGGGTTCGAGGCTTTCTCCTCTTGTCCACTATGTACCTATGAAGTACAACCACGTTACGGCGTGAGGTGCGGTCTTTCCCCAGCCGTGCGAGATGAATGTGCTTATTGTTGCCCCTGAAAGGGGAGGGAGGGAAGCTCAGAGCTTGGGGGTTCCTCATTGGGCAGTCTCCACTAGAACCTGGGTCAGCCCTTTCCTCTGGTCAACACATATAGTCATTAAGGAAGGGAAGAGAAGCAAACGAACATTTATAGAGTGCTTACTGTATGCCGGACACTGCGCTAAATATTTTCCAAGTGTTATCATGTTTGAGCCTCACAGCAAGCCTTGATGAACAATTTGGGGAGGTAGGGGCTATCATTATCCCCATGTTTAAGGAAACTGAGGCAGCCAGAGGAGACTTGACTTGCCTGGGCTCACACAGCTAATGCATCTGAATCTGGGTTTGAATTCAGGTCTGTTTTCTATGACCTGTTTCTTCTTTCCAACCAGGAATATGGAAATATGGTTTACAGGACAGCCCGCCTACCTTCCTCAGAGGATGGGGGGGGGGCTGGGGAGAGAGAACTTTGAAACTCAAAATGTCTTAAATGATTACTAAAAATTTGTTTGTTTTTTTTGGGGGGGGGAATAAAGCACATCCGGCAGCTACCTCAAAGTTTTTCTACCTGGAATTTTAGGGTGATATCTTTTGATATTGTAACCACTGGCTCCTTGAAGCAATTTTTATCTGTCTGAGCCTCAATTTCCCCATCTGTAAAATGGATCCAATAATCTCACAGGACCATTTGTGAGGAAAACTCTGTAAAACATAGAACTATAGAACTATGACTTAAAATGTATTTGAAGAAGCAATGCTAAACTAAAAGCAATGGCCTGGTTCTTTCCCTGTATCATTCTTTGGGGGGAGCCTGGGGGTGCAGATGAACGGAGGATGGACGTGGGATTTCACTGATATAAGGCAATCTTTTCACTGATGTTGTATCAGAACTTAGAACCTCACTTGCCAGTGTGTCAGAAAGTACTGAAAGCCATGCTTTTTTTTTAAACTCAGAGCTGGTTCTCCAGGCACTCTTACATGATGATTCTGGCTCAGATTATTGTCTTATATAAACGGAAATTAAACTGTAAAATCCCGGCAATGGGAAAGACTGAGCATTTTATTTAACAGCTGCCTTTTACGTCTCCTGCTTTCAAAAGATACGAGAGTTTAAAATCCACTTTGCCTTTGTATTAAGGTTGACATAAGCGATGTTCCCAAGCACATCAGTAGGTTCCCCCCTTTTTTGAGCAATCTGGCTTTAATTTAGGGGTTGCTTTTCTTAACTTTTCATTTTGTTTTCTGTGGTGGGTGATGAAATCTTTTGAATACTGATGTAGATCTCAAATAAGATGCAGACTCTCCAGCCTCATTTCAGAATTCCTTTTTCCTCTGGGCATTGTGGCAATAGAAACATATTGCAAAGGACAAAAGGTGAACCTCAGTTTCTTCATCTGTAAAATGGGGATTATAATTATAAAAGGAATATTTTATCAAACCTTAAAGCTGGATAGAAATAAATGAAAATAATACCAGCCAGACACACACATAGCACAGCAGACACATAATGAACCCCCTCCCTCACATACACACACACACACACACACACACACACACACACAATTCCAAATCTATTTCCCTGAAATAAGAGGCAGCCTAGAATGCAGAAAGAATGCTGTCCTTTGAGTCTGGGGATGTGGGTTATAGTCTCACCTTGACCATCCACTTGTGGGAACCCAGACCATAGGGACTTTGGTTCCTTGACTATAGAATGGGGAGGGTAGCCATTGTTTCTTCCCAAACCCCCTTTCCAGATGCTGATAACCCAGGAGTCCTCTTCAGTTCCTCGCTCTCCATCCCTGCCCGTATCCAGTCTCTCCTCAAGTGCTATCAATTCACTCTCAGAACTCCCCCTTTCTCTCCTACCACCCTGGAGGTGCTTGTCCCCTCCTCCTGCATGCTACCATGGCCTGCTGCTTAGCTGTTAGTCTCCCTACTTCCATCCATCCCCTGAACATTGATGTTCCCGAGCAAAAGTCTGACCGTTATCTCCCTCCACCTCCTTCAGCCAATCCCTGGGGTTCCCCATTTCCTCTGGGACTGGCCCAGTCCTCCTTTTCTGCTCTTCTCACCTCTTACTTCTCCGAGCTCATGATTTAACGGCCCTGGTCCCTTTGCTGTTCCTTTATTTCCTTGTCACTGGCTGTCCCTCAAACCTGAAATCTGCTCCCTCCTCATCCCTACTTCCTGACTTCCTTCCAGGCCCAGCTAAGGCCTTCCCTTCCATAGGAAGCCGTTCCTGATCTACCCCAATTCTAGGGCTTTCCCTCTGTTTAACTTCCCATTCCTCCCATCTCCATCTTGTTTATATTTAGTCCTTTGCACGCTTTCTTCCCTTTTAGACTGGAAGCTCCTCAAGGGCAGGGAGAGTTTTGTGCTTTTTTATATCTGCATCCCTTAGCCCAGTGCCTGTGGCAGAACCCATGCTTATCAAATGCTTATTGATTAACTTACTAGATTATTCAGTTCCAAGATCTCTTCGAATATGATCCTTGCTCTCAAAGATCTCTGAACTTCAGTTTCAGACTGTTTTTAGAGACAGTTTAAAAAAGATTAAGGAAAGTGCCATTTACAGTTTATAACAATAAATCAGAGCTCTACCATTTACATAACCTTATCTCTAAGTACTTTATATATGTGGGACAATGGAATCAATGGACTGTTAAATAGCTTTCTGGGGAGTCATTAAAAAAAATTTCTAGCCTCTTCTAATCATGAAGGATTCCAGACCACATCCTTCAACCCCTCCTCCCAGCCCCCCAAGAATAAGGCATGTCAACTCAAAGTCGGGCCAAATTTTCGTCTGCTTTCCATCCTCAATTGAATTTCTTTTCTTGTTATCTTAAGGTTGCAGCCCCACTGACACTAATAAAACGGAGACCAAGTTCCATGTGGGAGCATGGAGGAAGGAAGGATTCCATTTTCTATTGGTCTGTCTGACTGGGACAGGGCTCAAGTTTGGGAAGAAGAGATGGGAGAGGAAACTGCTGTTCCAGAAACCAAATGGCTAAGGTAATGATGTCATTGCTTTTTCTCTCTTCTTCCCATAAGAATAGCTAGTCCCTTGGTTGGAGAATATCTCTTTGGCTTTTCTCACCAGGCCAACAAAAGTGAAGCAGGCTTCAAGACATATGTTATTAACAATGATTTCTTATTTGTTTTTAATGATCAACTATTTACCTGAATTTTGAAAAGCAGGTTTGCTTTATCGATCAATCAGTGAACATTTGACTTCCACTACCTGTGTACATGTTACTTACTTTTCCTCATACTCCATATCCTGACTCCATGCTGATTGTCCTTCATGTCTAGAATGTTTCTTGCTTCTAACTTAGCTTCCCCACTTCTTTCAAGATTTAATTCAAATTCTTTTGTTTCATGAGGTTTCTTCCCACTCCCCCATTGATGAGAACTTCCCTCTGAGACTACCTTCCTCTTATACTGTATCAATTTATATATAGTTGGGATTTACATGACTTCTTCTTAACTACAATATGAGCTTCTTGAGTACAATTTCCCCCATTTCTCTGTGTCTCTAGTGCTTTGTACAGTCCCTGGTATACAGTAAGCATTTAATAAATACTGCCTGCTTGCTGGATATGTTAGTGGTGATGCATTGTTGATGCGCTGATGCATTGTTGGTGGAATTGTGAACTGATCCAACCATTCTGGAGAGCACTTTAGAACTCTGCCCAAAGAGCCAGAAAACTGTTTGACCTTGTAATACCCCTCCTAGAGCTGTTTCTCCAAGACTTTTAAAAAGGTCTGGGGGACAGAGGAAGGACTATTTGTACAAAAAATTTATTGCACTGTTTTTGGGTGTGTGTATGTGTTGGCAAGAATCGAAAATTGAAGGGTTGCACATCAGTTGAGGAATGACTAAACAAGCTCTGTTATGTGATTGTGGTGGAATAATATTGTGCGACAAGAAATGACAAACGGGTGATATAAAAAAAGGAAACGTGAAAAGACTTACTTGAACTGATACAAAATGAAATGAACAGAATGAGGAGAATATTGTACACAATAACGGCAATACGATTCAATGAAGAATTGTGGATGGCTTAGCTATTCTTAGCAATACAATGATCTAAGATAAGCCCAAAATACTAATGATGAAGACAGAGAAAGAACTGAGATTGTTTGAATAGAGACTGGAGCATGTTATTTTCACTTTTCCTTTTATTTGAGTCTTCTTGTAGAAAATGACTAATATAGAAATGTTTTACATGATTACACATGGATAAACAATTTCTGATTGCTTACTGTCTGGGGAGGGAAGGGAGGCATAGAATTTGAAACTAAGAATTTAAAGGTGGAAAATGTGTTAACATAATAGGAGGAAAACAAAATATTATTTGGCAAGATAATAGGCTGTGCAGTCAGGATTTGAAACAATTGTCTGACTCCAGATCAAGGACAATGGTTTTGTTCATTCTAATGCCTTCCCTGTGTAGCTTTATCTGTATTTATTTGCTTGCATCTGGTCTCTCTCATTTGATTTTTAAGCTCCTTGAGGACAGGGACTTTTATTGCCTCTTTTTGTATCCTCATTGCTTAGTGATCAAGTAGGCATTTGATAAGTGTCTGTTGATTGATAATTTCATCTGTATAAATCTGGCAGTTTTAGTGGGTGAAAACCTAACATTACTTAACAGTATGAAAAAATAAAAAACGTTAGTTGTCATTTCTAACTACACTCCCTTGACCCTGGCCCAAATCTCCCACTTACGCCAGATACGTGCCTGGTTTTATTTTTAGATCTTACATATCAGAAAGTATTTTACATCATAGTTTTTTCATGTGTCATAATGGCATATTAATGGATATTTGTTGAATTGTTGTAGAAGACAAACAATATTTTTTATTGTTTTCACCCATTATCTGTATTGACTTTCATCTTTTCTCTGTTTTTTGTAATGGGTTATTAGATGATGGTATTCCAGTCCTTATGACTAAATGAAACATGTACTAGCTGTTGTTCTCTTCCACTTTCAAGCATATATGAGTAATGTACGATTGGTACCTGTCCACTTCTTTTGTGGAAGACTTTCAGCTGCTTAGCTGGAACCGAGTATATCTAAAAAAGACATTCACTGACCCAATAAGTTCCTCCCTATCCCAGAAAGCATAATAAATAGTGGGGAAAACCGACCCTGATAGGGGCTTGAACAGATGGCATTGGAGAAAACTCTGAAAATCCTTAGGGATACCCACCCAGAATCCCTTGGGACAGATGCAGCTAGCCAGAGCTTGGGGATCTGACCCTTTAGGACATGTTGAGTGGAGATAAGAATTTAGCATTAATTAGTAGCATTAGTCCTGCTACATTAAAATAAAAAATCAAAGTTGGCTGCCAAGTTTTCTGGCAGACATATATTCCCAAGATGAATGACGTGTCTCCACAACATACTCCGCCTCTCCTTCCTTCTTCCAGCATTTCTTCCATTAATTGTCATAAATAAGTTTAAAGTTTTAGAGCCTTCACATAGGTCATGGTTCAGTGGCCCATGGAATCCTGAGAAAGTACCAATTTCTATAATTATCCTGATGCAGGGCCAGAGCCACACCCAGGATGAGATAAATAGGGAGTCTTCCAACAAGTCCATACTGTATGTTTTGTTCTTTTACTGGGTAGGAGATTGAAGTGCAGAGATGTAAAGTCGGTCACCCAGGGCTATGCAGGTTGGAAGTGACTGAGAAAGGATTGGAACTTAGGGATTGCTCTTCTTGGCTATAAAAAGCAGACTACGGGCAAGGAGCAGAAGATCCAAAGATGCAAATCTAGGTTTGATGCAAGGAAAAACTTCTTAAAAACCAGAGTTGACCAGAAGTGGAATGAATTGCACTAAGGAAGGGAGTGTCCAAGACCAGGGAGTGAAGGCCGGTGCTATGTCCTACTGTGGTCAGAGTACATCTGGAGGAGGGCGATCCATTCTGGAAGAAACTCTCTATAGGATAGTAAAGATCTTAAAAGATCAGGTCATAAGAGCAGGAATATTTAGCATAGAACAGGGATTCTAAGCCTGGAGACCACAAACCTTTAAGGGGTACATGGATAGATTTCAAGGTATCCATGAGCTTGAATCACAAAAAATTATTTTTTTACTACCCTTTGGTTTCTTTTGTAACTTTATATAGTTTTATACATTTTAAAACATTATTTTGAAGATACCAAAGTTTCACCAGTGCCAAGATATCTGATATGTAAAGAGATTTAAAATCTTATAATATAGTAGACTCGGAACATAATGTCTGTTTCATAAAATAATAGAAAAATGACTCAATTTCTGATTGGAGAAATTTCTTTCCTCAGCTCTAAAATAGAACAATTCCATGTATTTTATAAGAAAGAAAACCCTCCATCAGCATCTGTGGAGAAAAGCATCCACTTTGTGAAAGATTCCATGGTCATGGGAAGGATTCTTTCTTTATAATATGCTGCCATAAATCATCAGGAGGTCCAGCTCTCAGTGATTATTCTGACACAGTAGATCTTTCAGAGCCAGATTTACAGAGAGATTCTTCAGGATTTCCTGTGGTGATTTATGATTCCCTGTTGTGAATAAACACTCAATATATGCTTGAACAACTAGAGAAAATGTAGATGATATTGAAGGAAACATTGGTTTTAAACGTGTTGACATCAGGAAATGTTGAATGGTAAAAACCAGTTGGCTTCTAGAGAGGGCCACATAAGGGGTGGAAATGTTGACTCATTAGTCAATCCATAGCCAGACGTATTGATGACAGGAAAAAAAGAGGAGAATCCAGGTTTTCTCATACAAATATAGTGGGGAGATCCTGAAATTATTGTCAGGGTATGAAAGATCTGACATGCAATATCTTGGACAAGTCACTTAATTTCTTTAAAAGTCCATTTCCTCTCTGTAATGTGGAGATAATAATGTTCATGTTGCATATTTTAAAGAGTTGTTGCAAAGACTAAATTTGTCAAGTGTGAAAAGTACTCTTTGAGATATAAGAAGTTACCTTCCCTGCCCCCATTCCTTTGCAGAGGCTGCTGGTCTGTGAGTGTGGAGCAGCTGTCAGATTTTTAAAAATCAGTTTGCTAGGTTTTGTTTTTGTCTTTTCTTCTTTTTATTTAAAAAAATTGTTAAAATGGATGACTCAAAGGAAGAGAGATATAGAGGGATATTCTAGGATCAGAGTCAATAAAAATTATTTTTAAAAACCATACAGAATTATATAAATGCATTATCATTATTTATTTTGAGGCAAGAGATCTTTACTAAGCTTTTTAGATGTGCTGTGCATGATACTAAATGTACAAAAATTAAAAAAAAAAACAATGTAATTCTTGCTCTTGAGGACTTGAAGATCTAATAAGGGGATATGAGGAGAGGAGTATATAAGTGCTCTTCTGAATTCAGAATCATCCCCTTAGACTAGAGATATCTGAGGGGGAAGAGGAGGTAGAATTATGGCTCAGTATTTTAATATAGAATAAAGGAGAAAGAAATGGAAGTGTTTTTGTCTGTTAGAGGATGCAACAGACCATCTTATAGAAGGAAGAAATAGAATTTGGTAAAACAGTTCACAAACTTTACATAAAGACATGATATAGTGGCAATAAGCAGTGGCATGCTGGTAAGGTTTAACAATTGGAACTCAAAAAATGGACCTTTCAAACACACGTTTAAGATCAATCGGTATTAACGTTTTCTGAGTAATTTTCTTATCTAGATAATAAAAAAATTAAATTAAGCCCTGATTTGTAGTGTTTGCTTATTTTTAAGTTGTAAATGATCACAGTGAAAATTCAACAATCAGCCCTTTTTAGCCAATTTGAGTTAGCTCCAGCACATCCCTGCTAGGAAACTTCAATTATCCAGAAATGTGCTGTAGTTTGCCAAAAGCAAAGCAATTAGTGTTATTTCTAGTAATCATTTCATCCTCCAAAAGGAAGAGGAATGAGTAGGGGAAAATTCTATTCTGAGTCCTCTCTACCCTTGAGTTTATGACACAGAAGAGAAAATCCAGGCATACCCTGACATCCATTCTAGATTTTGGAAAATCAGGTTTCAAAGGATTCAGAAGAAATACAGACGTGATCCCATGGACCAAAATGTTTCCAAACAAATCAGCCTGGGAAGAATGGAAGATGCTCACGAATGAAAATCTAAAAATGAAAATGGAAATAATTCTAGTTAGAAGGAAAAAGGGAGATTTGTCTAAAAAGACACGTAGATGCAGAGGGAACTCATTAATATACTTAGATTTTAAAAATAAATGTACAAAAGATTGAGGCAAGACCAAGTAAGAAAAACATTAATATAAGACTGTGCCATAATCCCAAAAAATTCTGCCAGGAATATTGAAGCTGAGAACAAGGCGAGATTTGTGAGAGAAGCGAAGAACTCTAAAAATGTTTTCTAAAAAAGCTATTTGAAGGGACAAAGAATGAATAGGATCGTTGTTGAAGGTAGATGGCTTGATGGTCACTAAAATAGAGAAGTTGGAATTCTCAATTCCTATTCTTATTTTGAATGATTTTTATACTGGAAAGAAAAATGACTAACAAGCAGTTGATGACCATGATAAATGAGGAGGTGGTAAAGGAGCTTCTAATGCTATCAAAGGTAAATTCAAGTCACTAGACTCGGGTGAACAACCTTCTTGGGTCATGAAAGAACTGGCAGATATGATTATTGAGCTACTAATGTCAGTGATATATGAAATTATAGAAAATGGGAGCGGGATAGCAAGATCAGAGGAGGACGAAGGTTACCTCAATTAAAGAAAAGGAAAAGAAACTGTGTCTAAGCTCTAAACCAATGGATTTGCCATTTATTCCTGGGAAAATTCTAGGTTATTAAAGATATGACTGGTGAATACATGGGAAGTGGTGATAACAAAGGCAGGCTTCATCAGTGTGCCAGACTAACCCCTATTTTTCTTTTTCAAAGGATTACTAAACTAGAGGATAAGGGGATGTTATGGGCATGTTTTATCTAGATTTTTCTTAAAGCTTTAGAGAAAGTATCTCATAGTCTAGTGAAAAGAGGGAGAGATCCATTAGAATTGGATGGAGGATTAGATTCAAAGATGATGGTGGTTCAGAGTTGTAACATTTGTATCAATGACTTGGATAAAAACCTAGGCGATGTGCTCACTAACTTTACTGATGACATCCTTTGTAGCCCAGCCCCTTCCTTTCTTTTTCATCTTTATCTGCTTAATCTTCCTCCCCTGGACTTTTCAGGCCAGTGAAGTCACTGACCTTTCCACAGTTTTGTTCCACATGATACTCCATCTCTTATCTTGGAACCTCTCCATTGGTTACTTCTCCCCACTACATCCCCTGCCTATGCCTGAATTTCCTTCAAGACCCAGTTCAAGTCCTTCTTTCATATAAGAATTCCTTGATTCTTCTTGATGCTTATGCCTTCGTTCTTTGAATTTCCTTTCGTGTTGTTTATAATTAATTATTTTCTTGTAGTCTCCCCCAGTAGAGTGTGACCTTCTTGAGGGCAGGGATCATATTTTTGTTTTTCTCTCTATCTCTCGCATTTAGCATGGTATCTGTCACACAATGGGTATTTAATAAGTAACTTAAGAAGACATTTTACTCCTCTTTTTTTTTATTTTAATTGGTTCATTGAGAGCAATAGTAAACATACTATATGAAGACCAAAGTCAGGAGCCAAAGGTTGGAGAATTTGTAGTGAATCTAAGAAGATCAATTTCAATGGGGACAAATGTGAAGTCTTGTACTTGGGCGCTCCCCATCCCTCAAATTAGGCCATATACTATAATGTGAGAGGAGTCATAGATCAATAACAATTCTTCTGAACAAGATTTGGTGTTTTTAGTGGACTTTAACCTCATTAAAAACAAAAAGCTAAGTCAAACTTGGACTACACTGAGAGGGGAGGGGCACAGCTTCCAGCAATGAGGAGGTGGAAGCTCTGCTGGACTCTGCCTTTTCACGGTTCAGTTCTGAGTATTTTAGCTTAAGGTCCGTATTGTGTGAGAATTGACTGCAGGAACTTGTGCATATCTAACTTGAAGAAGGGAAAGCTTCAGGAGAGACAAGAGTGGGTGAGTTAGCTATCTTTGTGTCTTGAAAGGCTACCACATGCAGGAGACACAGAAGTTGAATTCAATATGGCCCCTGGACTCACAGATGGTGCTTAATATATCTAACCTTCCAAATTAGTCTCAGATGATATATTTCAAGGAAAAATCTAATATTTATTTTGAAGGATAATCCAGAAATATCTCCTTTGAGATTCTGGGGACCTATCCAAGTGAAATAATTGTTAATACATGCTAGTTCATGGCTCTCAGGACTTTGGTAATGTCCACTGAAAGGAATTCAAGACCCTTGGGGAGAGTTCTTTTTTCCACCTAAAGTCAGCTGGGAAATGAATGTGTTTTCTCCCTCTCTCTCCCTCTCTCTCCCTCTCTCTCCCTCTCTCTCCCTCTCTCTCCCTCTCTCTCCCTCTCTCTCCCT
>JAJPUD010000115.1:413947-432623 GCA_023553655.1 Myrmecobius fasciatus | reverse complement strand
TCTCTCTCTCTCTCTCTCTCTCTCTCTCTCTCTCTCTCTCTCTCTCATTGCTGAAAGCAAGAGATGCTTTTTAACAAGAAAAGGTATGTGACATATCTGCAGAGTGATCATGTATTAAATACATATATTAATTCACAAGCATATGATTTTTATTAATCATGTTGATCACTTAGAAGATATTTACAAAATTCTGTAAAATTCTTATTTTGATATTTGCCATTTAGTATATTATTCTGCAGACTGTTCACTTCTAATTGTAAACTGGTTAGAAGCTTCTTAACTGCAAAATTAAATGGATTGTGAAATATGGAAATTTCTTTTGTGTTTTCATGGATATCTGAAAAACACTGCTGGAACCACAGTTTGCGTTCAGAAAATAGATCCTCTGCAAATTTGTGTGGAAATACATATTTTCACTACTTGTAACTTTTGACAGGAAAAGAAGTGTATAAAGCAGCTTGATGTTACTTGTAATTCAAATGACATTTGTTGTCATCAGATTGACTTTACCACCACATGTTTGACACTTAAATACTGTTTTGCTTGTAATTTTAGATTGAATTCATTAAGAAACATGATGAACTCTGCAGCAAAAGCTACTTTCCAAAGTCATTCGGTGTCGATAATAATGGTTGAGGGCAGTTCTTCTTGTATAGAAAATTTCATTGTCGGCTCAAAAGAAATCTTCATAAAACTTTTTTCTCTCTTTATTTTGACAAGAAGGGTATATATAGATTGGTAATAACAAATAAAGCGTTGCTGTACGGAAAAACAAGCCAAAACAAAACAAAGCCAATCTCCCTTGCGCGGATGGTGCTAGTCAAAATATTTATTCCAGGAGTTAACAATTGTTTCAGAACTCAGCAGGATATCCATCTCTGGAATTAATTCTAGACATGAAGATGAAAATAAAAAATGAAAGCAGACATAGATGAGACAAAGGAGTGTTTTAAAAAAATGAAATGCAATTGTCAGTCTGAAACAGTAAGAACAAGGAGAGTCACATCTGGAGGTGAGAAGAATGAAGTAAAAAGTGACTTTGATAGGGCAATACTAAATTCAATATATTCATAATACTAAATTGTATGACTTGGGGAGAAGAAAATTTCTCTGGGCCTCAGATTTTCCTTTTTAATCTATTAAATGAAAAGAAAAAGTCCTACATGCGCGCGCGCACACATACACACACACACACACACACACTCTCTCTCTAACACACACCCACGAAGGCTTGTTCCTTCGAGGTAGAGCATTCTATAATTATAGGACTGATTTCATCAAGGAGAGAGATGTGGCACATCTGCAATGAGCCAGGTTTACATTGGCACCAGACAAAATATTTTTTCCATCATTTCCAGATGTTTTCCATGTTGGCAGGATAGTGCCCTCTGGTGTTAGTTCTCAAAATGGAAACAAAAATTTAAACAAGGAACATCTGCAGAGATGAGAGATCTCACAGCAAATGAAATGTTTTGCTCTGTTTTTAGAAACACAGTCAAGATGATGAATCCCATGTAGGGGTGAATAGCTGAGAATACTCCAGGACCCGAGTTCTAATCCTGGCTCTGCTGGATGGCCATAGACAAATCACTCTTCCTTTTCAGGGCTCAGATTCTTTATATATATATATTATACAAAATAAGAAATGAGAATTCCTTTCTTGTATATAAAGGAAAGTGGGTTTTTGTTGTTGTTTTTAAAAAGTTAAAAACATGAATTATAAAAAAATTTAACAGATCAGGAAGGGACCCTAGACATCATGTGGTCCAATTGCCCATCATAAAGAAAAGGATTTTTAGGCTTAATAAATTGAAGTGACTTAGTCAAGGAAAAATCTGACTGAATCATGCCTCTGATACACATGGGCTGTGTGACCTCGGGCAAGTAGATGAACCTCTCCATGCAGTAGAGGGAGAGATGGATGTTTTATTAAAGGTTGATTTCTCATTTGTTAAATGACATGGAGAAGAAAAGAATAAACTTTATCTCTACTAAAAAAAACAAACCCTAAGTGGGGTCACAAATAGCTCTCCTCTCCCAAGACCCTTCTGGACCCAACCCCAGGAGGACAAATAGGATTCTTTGTCCCTCAGTCCTCCTGTGTCTGTGTCTTTCTCTTGACCATTTTCTCCCATTTGAGATCCCATTTCCACTTTCCCCCCCAGACCCACCTCTCCCTTTTCTGGTCACTGTTCTTGTACTCTAGCTGGGCTCCCCAGGCCCACTGCCGATTCTCCTTCCCCAGCCCTGGACAATCTCCCTGCTAGTACTGGTGGCTCTAGTTTCCGGTTTGCAATTATTGGTGACCCCTCTTGTCTATGTTGTCCTGGATGTGCCCTGACTAGCTAGGCTGGGGGTTCCCCAAGAGCAGAAAGTCTTTCCCTTCCTTCACCTGGATCCCTCTTCACCCAGAAGGACTGGCTTCTGTCCTCCCCTTGACAATAGTCTATTACATCATCCTATTTTTTGGCACCAACGGCTGCCAATCACAAAGGGCAGTCCTGGGCAGGGGGTGCAGTGACCATGGGGGAAGGAAATGTGTATGGTCAATGATGCTCAGGCAAGCCCTCCCTACTGGGTATCACATTTCCCTTTCCAAATTCCCTCAGGGATTTGGGTTTTAATCAATTGTGACACGAGAGACCCTGGCACAGGACTGCCCACCATTATATGCCCACTTCAAAGAAGGTGCTGTGTTCTCAGGCAGAATTGCAGTCAATCAAAACCAATGTGTTACGTCCCCACCTCCAGCTGTTTCCTGTCTCATCTCCAGTGGGCTGGGGATTTGAATCCAAGACCCGGGACCCTTAATCTAATGCTCTTCCTACAACACAAAACAAGATGCTGCCTTTTCTAGAGTTCTTACATTCGTAAGATCTTGGAGCACGAGGTAGAAGGTGTTTAGAGGCCACATGGTCCAATTCCTTCAGTGTACAGGTAACAAGTCATACTGAGAAGTGGGGAAAGTGACACGCCCAAAGTCACACAGGTAGAATTTGAATTCGCATCCTTGGACTGTAACACTCTTTCCATTGGGACATAACATTTCTGCTGGAGAGTCTTCCCTACTGAAAAATGAGGAGGAGGGAGGGCAGAGACGGAGAACTTTTCCTTAAATATCTTTATGAACACTTCTTCAAGGCCAGAGCCCCGGGTGGCTTTGGTCTTCCAAAATCCAACATATCCTGTTACAACCAAAATAACGGGGGGAAGAAAGGGGGTTTTGGGGGGGAAACCCAACTGTTCCCCTTGGCCCCTTGAGCCCGATGATCTTGATGGCAGAAAATGTGCCGTTCTTGGGGAGCATGCTGTCTTTAGCCAGGATTTCCGCCGTGACCTTCCCGAGTCAGAGTTTTCCTTGGAGAAGGATTTAAAAAGTGGAATTTCTTACTTCGGAAAGCGCTGATCCCTTTTTGCAGCTCAGGAGAGAGTGCCAGGGATGCTGGCTCCAAATGGGCAGCTTCCCACAAGGATCCCGGTCCCAGGATTACCCAATGCCCACCTGCGTGCTCTCCAGTAATTGGGCCCTTCCACCCTTTGCCTCCAAAGGGGGCTAAGACATGGACCAGGGGCCCCTCAATATTGGGCAATAGGGTACCCCTTCTAGCTATTCCTTTCCCCTCTCTCTGAAATTACCACCCATCCAATGAAGGAGGAGAAAGGGGAACAAAATGTATGATGGAAGCGGGAGGGGAGAGAGAAACACAGTGAGAGAGAGGACATGAAGAAGTACAAAAGCTTAAATTTTATTTAAAAATGGACTTTCTTCCCATTCTTTTTTTCCCCCCTCACTTCCAAAGGGAGATCTCTTCTCTAAGAAAAAACTGTCCCAAGCCACTTGTCACAGACTTTCCGTTTTTCTTCCTTGATGAAAGGTAACTCCAGTTCATTGTCCAGTTTAGATTAGAAGAGCAGAGCCTCAGGGAGTCTTCTCATAGCTCCCTCAGTCCCAAAACAAGCAATACAATACCCAGAAAGAAGGAAACAGGATTTCCAGGTCATTCTTCTGGTTTATTGTCTCTTTGCCAATTAATGCAATCTTTTCAGCTGCAAAGTCCAAGAAAATAAAAATCATTTTGGCAGATTACCCCAAATCAGAGGTGGAAAACAGCTAAGCTGGGATATATTTTTCATGTACAAAGGCAATTATAGCATTATGACAATTCCCTCTTTCTTGGTGACTTGTTAAATTTGAAGTTTGTTATAAGGGGAAAAAAGATTATCCAGTGATTCTAGGTAAAACATCAGTATGGCAGAAAGAACGGTCCAGTTAGAGTCTAGCCACTTTATTTAGTTGAGTGATTGTGGGCAAAAATCATGGATTCCCTCTCTGAGCCTCAATTTCTTTACTTGCGCAATGGGGATAATCATACTTACACTATTTCTATGTGTTTCTATGAGTAAAGTGCTTTATCTTAGTGCTACATAAAAAGTTCTTCTAATTCATATAAAACCACAGAAGTTCAGAACTGGAAAGGTTCTTAGAGACTTTGAGGTGACACTAGGGCTGGAATCAGAAAGATCTGAATTCAAATCTTCCCTTAGTCACTTACTAGCTGTGTGACTCATGGCAAGTCATTTAACCACTGCCTCCACTCAGTTTCCTCCACTGTAAAATGTATATAAGAGCACCTACCTCTCAGAGTTATGAGGATCAAATGAGGTAACAATTTGTAAACTCATTAGTCCAGTGTCTGGCATATGGTAAGTGTTTAATAAATGTTCATTTTCTCTCTTCTACCTACCTTCAGTCTATACCTGAAAAAGAATTCCATTTACCATCCAACAGTCATCTAACTTTTGTTTGAAAACCTCCAGTGAGGGGGAACTTGATCCCTTCTGAAGCTTAATCTCACTTTTGGGCAGATCTGTTTGGTGGCAACTTCACATTAAGCCTAATTTTTTGCTTCTTTGTGACTTCTTCCCATTGCTTCTGTTTCTTTCCTCTGGGACCCAATAAACAAAACAAAGTGAAACAAAACCCAAATGGAATGGGTTTCAAATATCTAAAAAGAATCAACATATCCCCCATTCTTTTCTCCAGGCTAAACATCCTAAGTTCATTTAGCTGTGATGCAGTGGGATCTTAAGGTCCTTGCCATCCTCATTCAACTCAATTCATCAAGCATTTATTAGACACCCATTATATGACTTACATTATGTGAGATGTTGGGAATACAGAGACTAGATTCCCCAATTATTAACAATGTCTTCCATAAGTTGTGACACCCAAAACTGGACTCAATATCCCAGATGTAGACTAACCAGGGCAACGTCCAAGTGGGTCTATCACCTCCCGAGTCTTAAATGCTACATAATTTTAAATGCATCTTAAATTAATCTTTTTGTGGCTTCCATTTCAATGCCATATTGAATCTCCTAGCCATTAAAAACAGCCAGATCTTATACCTACCTTCCAGGGTTGTTGTAAGAATAAAATGAATAAAACTTGTAAAACACTTTGTAAACCTTGAATTATTATATAAAAGCTAGTTGTTATTATTTCATCAGGATACGAGAGCCATCTTCAAATATTTGAAGGACTCTCAAAGTTTTGTTTTCACTGTACCCTAGAGGTAGAAATTAGAAAGTCATACTGTGACTTAACATATAAACATTTTTCCCATACTTTTATCTAAAAATGAAATGAATTGAAATGGTAGGGAGTAAAATCCCTCTCACTGGGTTGCTGAGCTTGGGGAGTTTACTTAAAGCCTCACACCTTTGTAGCCCCCTATAGGAAAGTGAAAAAAGGCACTAGACCTGGACACTAGGCCCACCATGACAATAGTAGAAGAATGATCTTAACCCATCTCTCGTGCTTCATTTTCTTCCTGTGTATCATGAGGAGGTTGGACTGGAGGATCTCTAAGGTTTCATCTAGACCTGACATTGGATGGTGCTGAGCCAGGCTAACAAAACCTACATCTCAAAAAAAAATGGTGTGAAGACACCTGGGAAATTCCTTCATATGGACTATTTTTAGAGAACTAAAAACGTTCCTTCATTATCTTCTTCACTAATCCATACTAATGTTGATTAATGTTTTTTTTTTTAAATTCTAAAGGAAAATAGAAAATGAAATCCACTCCTCCCCCCCCCAAAAAGTAAGGGTTTCTATGACATTACTGACACATTACCACCCCCTTGTGGTGATTAAAAAACAAATCCTAAAATTTCATGTTTTCCTTTACAAAGATCATGAAATTTAAAGATGGAAGATTCCTCAAAAATCATGTATTTTAGACCTTTTATTAATGACAGAAATGAATTTTCAGGGAGATGAACTCACCCTCCCAAAGTTACAAAGAGAATAAGATCTTGGGGTGAAGGAAGCAGAGGGAGAGAATTGGTGTTCTACTAAATAACAATGAGGAGGAGGGACATTTGGCATTTAAATGGCCCTTGAAGTTTTGCAAAGTGCTTTATCTCAGGTGAGCACCATAACACTGTAACATTTGCAGTACAGGTGTTGAGTCTCATTTACAGAGGAGGAACTAGGCAGAGATCAAATGAGTGGCTTGTCTGGTCCCATAGCTAGGGAGATGCTACAAAGAACAAAAGGTATCCTCCTTCGAGTCCCACCTCTGACACCAGTCCCTTGAGCTCTCGGTATGCTGCCTTGCATGACTAGGGGAAGTCAGTCTCCAAATTCTGTATCATTTATAATGGTGGGACCATGATAGCTACAGCTGGTAGATATTGGAGCAGACTTTAAAACTACAGCTTCCTGACTCCCATCCAAATATTCTTCCCACTGTCAGGTGTGACTGTCAGCTATTCCTTCCCCTTCCCGAGGCTGAATTCAGTTGTTCTCATCTCTAAAACAAGAGAGTTGACATCTCCTTGCTCTGGAGCTCTTTCCATCTCTGAGTGATCTCTAAATGGAAAGCCAAGAAGGAAAACAAGGTCATCTGACTCTAAATGAAAAGCATTTATAATCACTAGATAAGTCAATTAAATATACATTATAAAGCTGTGTGCTATAAAATGTGCTGTGTGAGTAGAGGGAATCTGGTGAAGAAATATTAGGGTGACACAAAAATAAAAACATTTTTTCTCTTTTCATGGGATGTAGGAGAAACAACATTGAATTTAAAGTTGAAGGGCCTGGGTTTGATTCCTCTACCTTTTTCTGGGTCTCAGTTTTCTCATCAGTGAAAGCAAAG
Organism: Myrmecobius fasciatus; assembly: GCA_023553655.1. Taxonomy (NCBI): domain Eukaryota; kingdom Metazoa; phylum Chordata; class Mammalia; order Dasyuromorphia; family Myrmecobiidae; genus Myrmecobius; species Myrmecobius fasciatus. The sequence goes on along the minus strand of JAJPUD010000115.1, from coordinate 425,454 downwards.
AGCTGACCTCATTAATCTTCTAGGTCCCATCCAACTCTTTTTGACTCAGATTGATATGCTGTTAGGTAGAATGTGATCAGAACAAAAGAGATTCAAAACACTACAAAAATAGGAAGAGGGATAAATAACTTTTAAATGGGGAAAGCCAGGTAGGAGAAGACAGAGTTCAAATCCTTTTCTTGAATACTTACTGACGGGCTGTAAGCAAATTTTTTTTTCACCTTTTCTGAGCCTCAGTTCCCGCATCTGTAAAATTTAGACAATACCACCTGCAATGCTCTCCTTAGTGGGAGAGTTGTGAAGATCAAATGAGATAAGGCATACAAAGCACTTGGTAAACCTTGAAACCCTAAGTCAACTATTATTGATACTATTCTTTGTTATGCTTCCTTCTCATTTCTTTTTCCTTTGTCTAGTTATCTAGGTAGTATCACTTTGCCTCATATAAAATACTCAATCTCTAAGAGCTGGTAGTTGATCATAGAATTAGAGTTACGAAGAACCTTAGAGGTTCTCCTTTCAAATCTTATTTTACAGATGAGGAAGCTTAAGTGAGGTGCCCTAAGCCACGTACAACTAAGTGGCAGAATTGGAATAAGTGATCCAATTTCCTCATTATGAAGAGTCCCTTTGACCCGGGAATTTTTTTTCTGGAGTCCCATCCACTCCCAAATTTCACTAAAGATTGAATGATATGGCCCTGAAGGCAGGGGCTGGATGAGATGAAGATGGAAGCCAGTACCAGGCAGAGATGAAAGCTCTAAGCTCCAAGAGCATCTGGACTGGAGCCGACTCTGGACGCCAGTGTATTCAAGTCATACTAGACTAACCCAATTTCCCTCATAACCAGAACTAGACTTATATTTGAGGAAAACATATAGGGAGAGTTAATTTAGCTTTCAGCAAATCATTTGCTGACATTTGTTGCTATCCTAGTCTATAAGACAGAAAAATGGGAGTTACACAACAATGAAGTTCACAGATTCAGAATTTGTTGAAAGTACAAAAAGTAATTATTAAAACATCAATGTCAACTCAGAGAGCAGGCTCTAGTGGAGACCTCCAGGGAGACATCCTTGTCCCCATGCTGCCTCACATTTTTGGTAGAGATGTCGATGAATTTCCAATCTTCTTATTAAATTTGGAGGCGTCATGAAATTAGGAGATAGTTATCATGTTAGATGAGAGAATTAGGTGGTAAAAAGGTTCCAACAGACTAGAATGTTAGGGTGAGTCTATTGGAGTTTATAGATGTCAAGCCCTATATTTAGATTAAAAAATTGATGTCACAAATATAAAATGATTACCATGTGATTCAGGTCGATTCAGTATACAGTTATAAAGCACTCAGTGCTGTAAAATATGCTAGATGTGAGGGGGCAGAGGGTGAGAGAAACATGACAAGATGGGAGTTTCTCGGAAAATATCTGAGGACTTTTTGTAGATTAAAAGTTCGAATCAGGTTTTTTGTTCATTTATATTGATCTCAGATTCGCAGAGTAGCGAGAGGACGATATGTGGAATGGTGCCGTTGCATTTTACCCTTGTCAAATCACATTTGAAGTGCTGGACTGAAGTGTAGGGTAGACATCAATGTGTCTGACAGGTTGGGTTTCTCCAAAAGTGAGAAATTAGAGTGATTTAGAGACTCCAGATTAGGTCATTCTTGGATGAGCTGAGGAATTGCTGACATTTAGCATAAAAAAGACAAATTTCTTTAGATGATCCTAAGATCCTGGGACCATTGGAGCCAGTAAGGATCTTAGAGATCCACAAAACCAACCCTGCCATTTGGTATATGAGGGGACAGGAAACTTGCCCCAAATCTCCTGGAGGTGGAACTGGAATTCAGACACAGGTCGTTTTATTCTAAAAACTCCATACCCTTTCCAATCTCCCGGTGTCTCATTTGCTGATCTATACATCGGGAGCATCTTTGCGCCCTTACGATTTTAATGTCCTAGATTTTAGTGGCTCTGATTAATCAAGTTAGCCAGCCTCTCCTTTTATGTTATGCAAGTGTTTTTTTTTTTTTAATTTAGTCAGTACCAGGAGAGTTGATGACTTAACCAGATTATTTCCGTTTCAGTCCCCTTGCTTCTAAAGAGACCAAATGTGTGCATAATCATAGGCCATGTGTGTCCCATTGCTCTTTGCCAGTTGGGAAATTTCTTCTTTCAGGAGAAGAGAGAAAAAAACGTCCTCATTGATTTCTTTAAAAATCCTTTTGGCTTTTTAAAGTCTCCTGTGTTCTGTGGTCAGGTTGCGCTCTTGTTCCTGGTCATTAGAGCTCTGTGTTTTGTTGTAGAAATTGGCACCTCGATTTCATGGCGATGGTATTCATAGTAGAGGTCTCCTGCAGAGGATTTTATTAAGCTCTGTGAGGTCCTTGGGGGGGAACAGCCCAAGAGACGAGAGGATGCTCCTGTGCAAGAGGTCAGCTGCTCCTCCTCAGCAGGTGGAGGTCTTCCTTAAGCCAGAGCCACGCTTTGCTGGTTATAATCACTGAAGCCGTCCATCCTACTTTCTCCCTGAAGATGCTCTGGAGTGAATTATCACTTCCAGCCAATGTGTTTGTAATCAAGGAGTGGTCTGGTTCCTTATGTGTGTGGCAAGGCCTGCCGCTGCCACTGCTGCTGCCTGGGAAGCTTGTTGCCCAACAGCTCGGGGGCTTCAGTATTTAGGGTCATGGGGCTAACATGGTCGAAAGAACTGAGAATGTTTAGACTGGAAAAGAGAAGATGGAAGGAGGCATGGGAGGGGTCTTCAGACACTTGTGGTAGAGGGATTACATTCATTGTGTATGGTTATTGCAGAAGACAGAACTGGGGCCGATGGGTGAACATCATGGGGAGGAGGGAGTGTGCAGATTTTGACTTGGAATAATAAGGATGAACTGTCGATCAGCTCGAGCTGTCCAAAAAATATTGAGCGACCTCATTGGGTAATGAATTCCCCATCCCCGGAGGTGTTAAAGAAAGCCTGGATGACAGCTTGTTGGGAACCTCGGAGAGGGAATGATTCATGCTTCAGGGAGGGGTTGGACACTCACAAGGTACTTTGTTCAGCCCTCTAACAATATTCGTAATATTCCACATTACAGTTATCTGTGTTAGAGTCTGAGAGAGCTCCCAGTGGTGGATACAGAGCTGGCTCAGGATCTGGGAGACCAGAATTCAGATTTTGCTTCTAGCATCTAGTAGTCGTACAATCTCGGGCAAGTCACTTAATCCTCTCGGTCTCTGACAACTGCTTAAAATCATATCCTAAATTTAGGACGGTTGGAAGCTTTGTAAGGGAAATGGAATCGTGGATCTTTGGCTTCTGTTTCTTTGCCAGGAGAAGCAGGGACTGTGTTTAATCTAAACTTTGTGTTCTTTACTTACAGGAGTGAGCATTTCATGTATGTATATGTGTGTGCAGTATGTACAATGCATGCATATATGTATTTGTATGTGTGTATATGCACATGTAACACATCACAGATAATATACACATACATATTTATATATGAATGCATATTACATGCACAATTATATGTTTATGTATACACACATATATCATTAAATTATTTTAATTACCTTCCAAATATAAGCCTCTGCGATTCTTAAATGCACAATATCTATATACCTTAATAAATATTTTGGCCACAGCATATCCTTCCATATCTGTACTCTTTACAATATTTTATTAATCATATTTTTGCTTCCTTGTGATAAAATTGAAAGTTGACCGTTTATTAACAAAGTATGTCCATATGGAGGCCTCTGAGGTCCTAAAGATAAGCTGACAATCCCCACTCTCCCTGTTGTTGGTCTTCTCCATGCTCCCATGTTGCCAGAACACTGATCTTCCAGGTGCCCCTTCCCTTTTCTTGCTCGTGTTGGGCTTATCTGTATACATGGCATAAATGGACCTGGTATAAATTGAGTTCCTTGAAGGCAGGAATAATTGACTTTTTTTAATCTTCATATTCCCATGGCCTTGCACACAAATAGGAATGAATGAAAAAAACTTAAAATCAGAAGGGTTTTTTTGTGTTTTTTTAAATTTTCAGATACTATGCTGAATGCTAGGGATTCAAATGTAGTAGAACAAGACCATAGCTTCCCTAAAGAAACTTCCGTTTTATTTTTATTTTATATTCAAGAGTTGGTATTCTAATAAGGGAAGACAAAATAGAGAAGAGGTGGCTAGAGGGGGGGTTGGTTTGGAAAGTCTTGGGGATGGTGAATGGAGGCCCAGAGGAGAAAAGTGGACACCCTTTCCAGTTGTGTGGCATTATTGATTTGAGGAGGGCCCCACAGTTGGGGGTTCTAATGTAGCAGCAGCATATTTTCAAGCAAAGACATGGCTGAGGTCCAAAGGATTGGGGCTGGCTAGTAGTAGTGGACCATGTGAAATAGCCTTCACTAAAGACAACACGATATCTAGGACAAACTGGCCAGATTTGAGAGTGTTATGAGCCCAGGGCATGATCTCTGCTCCAGTGGGTAAGGAGGAAGGCAGTGTGTAAATTCGGATCTTCCAGATCCCAAGTCCAGCACGCTGTTCACTATTCATAACTATCTCAAAAAGAAAAAAAATGCATTATATTCTTCACTTACTTTTGGTTTCCTCTGAAATCCTATGTATTTTATGAATTTAAAAACATTCTGAAAAGGGGTCTATAGACTTTACCAGATTGCCAGAGGTATTGATAATAGACACAAAAAGGTTAAGAGCCAATAGTCTGGACAGTAGTGTTGGATTGTATGCAGTTGGATGGTGTCCATCTCAAATAAGAGAGGCCCCAAAGCTAAATGTAAGGATCTTTGGGGTTCATTGACATTCTAATTGTCTTTTAATGGTTTTAAAAAATATTTCCAATCATTTTAATCTGCTGGAACTCTGGAGAGTTCTGCTTGTGGCTTGATACCTCTGCTATGGTAGAAAAGGGAGTGGACTTGTTAGAAAACCGAGGTCCAAATCCCAGATCTTATCCTTACTACTATGGAAAAGTTACTTAGCCTCTTGGAAACTTAACTTTTTCTCCTATAAAATGGGAATAATTCTGCTTGCACTACTAGCCTTGACTAGATTGTTATAAGGACCCAATAAATAATGTATATAAAGTATTTCAGAATGGAAATACAAGTAATTATTATCCTTATCCTTATTCACAGTTCTTGGGAAGAGTTGCTTGTCTGTAACTTACTAGTCATTCAGTATTTCTTCCTTTTCTCATGTTTCTTTGGGTATTCATACACATGATCAGAAATGTTTTCCTTCCTAACTGCCTTATTGGAATTTTGTTCTCCTTGTAATCCATGTAAGAAAATATTTTTACCCTTATTAATAAATTTTTATTGCAATTTAGTTGGCTCATCATTGCTCAACATGTTGTAAATGTGGTTCCCCTAAGTAGAAGAACTGAAAATCTTGTGTTTATTATTTCATTTTCTGCCTCAAACATTCGATTGAGCTTTGAGAGCACATATCATTGATTACTGAAAACAAACAGGGAATCACATCCCACGGATCATTGGATTGTTGATTGTCTTAGCGGGAATATTTTTGTCTAGAGTAAAAATCCTTGAGATTGGGGAGAAGAGGTGGCCCGGAGGATATTCTTACAGTAGTGTCTAGAGAGCAGCAGGAGTTCCAACTCCTACCCCTAAGAGATCCCCTTTCCCTCCCAGAATCTCATTTTCAGGGTAAAATTCCCTTCTCCCCACTCCTGTGTGATTGTGAGGGGAGGCTTGGGGGATGTTGGTCACCAAAATGATGAAGCACACTACATTACCAGAGCAAGAACTTTGACACTTGCATCAAAGCCTTGTTTGTTCAATGATAGGGCTCAAGAATTAGGTCTTCCTGCTTTGGGATGTCAAGATGAACTACGATTTCTTTCTTTGTATTTATTTTTGGTATGTTTTTGTTGGTTCCCCTTGGAAATTGACCTAACAAGTGGCTATGACAAATCTTCTATTCTTCATATTTATTCGCTATCAAGATATTGGTCATGAGACATCCAAGAAGAGCAGTCATCTTGATTACTCCACATCTCTTAATTATTCACATTTCCATAGGGTTTTATATGATTGGTAGAGTGCTTTACCTAGATTATATCATTTGGTCCTCAAAACGATCCTGTGAGGTAGATAACAATCTAATATATCAAGGATCGATGACTTTCTCAGTAGGGGTACTTACTCTATCTCTGTCCATCATATCCCCTGGACAATTTAAAAGATGGTCTTTTGAGAATTGCTATGTCCTGAAATTTAAAAGCTTTTGCATAAATTAATGCAATCAGGATAAGATGAGAAGTTCTTGATTGGGGAAATGAACAAACAAACTCTGCATCAAATAGTACTAATAAAGATCACTTATATACAAGATATACAAGGAACTAACAACTATATGATACCTAAATTCAAAAGCTGTTTCACACTAGATAAGTGGTCAAAACACATGAACAAACAACCTCAAAAGAATTGTAGATTGTTAGTATTATATGAAAGTTTTTTTTTCCAAATTCCAAACAGAAAATACAAACCAAAATCACTGAGATTTTACCTCACAGCCAGAAAATTGGCAAAAATGACAAACGGTGATGTACCACTGTTGGAAAGGTTATCAAACGACAGGCACGGAATATACCTGGTGAAGCATTAAATTGGTCCAGTCATTGTAATTTGTAATTATATAGAGAAAGTAACCAAAATTCCCATATCTTTTGTGCCAGAGATTTAATTGCATGTTCCCCAAGGAAGTTAAAGTGAGAAAGACAGGCCCCATATACATCATAATATTTATCTGAGCAGTTTTGCTTTGGTAGAAGCAAAGAATTGGGAACAAAAGTAGATGTCTATTGTTTGGGGAATAGCTAAATATATTGTATATCTAAAAAAGAATATTGTGTATCTAAACATAACAATAATATTTTGCTATGAAAATAATGAATATGAAAAATACAGAGAGGCACAGGAAGAGTTGTGTGAACTGATGCAACATGAAATAGGCAGAATCAGGACAATATCATGCACAATTATGAAGTGTTAATAGGAACAACAACAAAAAAACTGAAAGTGAATGCTATAAAATTATCATGGCCTTGAAGAAGAAATGAGAAACTCTCCCTTTTTTGCAGAGGTAGGAGAGTTGATGTGGGAAATGACATAACAGGAGATTTTGCTAAACTACTTCTTTTTGTTCCCTCTCTCTTTAAAAAAAATTTCTTTGTTACAAAAGATGGGTTTCTGGTTGTGTTGAAAAAAAAGATGCATGTATATAAGCAAAAAATATTGCTAAAATGTTACAGAATAAGTAAATAAGATTTTAAAAAAGAAAAGTGAGTTTTTGTGACCAAAGTATTTGTTCCATGTGGTCAGCTGAGTGACGAAGCTCTTCCAGTTTAATGACTTGGTCTTGACATTAAGACATGCAGTTAATCATCAGGTCCAAAGCCTTCCATCTGGATAAAACCTGATAATTAGAACTTTGATAATTCAAGCTGATGCCCTTCATGACAACTGAGAAGTTTAGAAGCAGAACTCTAGTGGAGGAAGTTGATAATACTTTCTCTAATATTTAGAGATGAGGAAAATGGTAGAGGAAATAAGAGATTTCTTCAAAGTCACTTGACTTAAGTAGCTTGACCATAAGCAATATTCTACCACTCCCACTTCCAACAGTCAGTAGTCTTTATTAGATTTTTAGTCGCTTCTTTCGATGAGGAACTTATGTTGTTTTTGAATGTTCACCAGAGCATTTCTCTGGATACGGAAAGTTATCTGTGTGATGATCTCTTGTCAGAAGGCTGGAGAAAAAGGGCTCCCACTGGAGCAGAGGATTCACACCTCCAGAACTGGCTCGGGCAAGCCCAACTCAGTGGGACCAGTAGCTTCATTTCCTTTACTCCCAAAGAATGGGCACTGTGTACTGTCCTGCATCACTCTTCTTGACAGCTGGAGATTATAGGCTGGACTTGACTGAGTTTCTGTCAAGGGAAATTTATTGCCATTTTAAAGATGCTCTTAAAACAGAGCACTGTTTTACATTTTTTATGCAGGCTCCTAAAATTGTCAGTTTTGATCTTCTGCAAAATTACCTTGCATCACCTCCTCCTCCTCACCTCCCTCTCCCTTTGGAATAGAATTCCATTATTCCACGTAAACCACCTTTGTGCCAGTTGGGGAAAATGTTCTGATGCTTTTGTTTATCCTCTCACATCCCTCAGCTTTAAGTAGGTCACTTCCCATATTTGGAGCAAGTTCCCTCCGTTAGTCTGCCCAGCTGCACTCCACCTAGCCTTGAAAGTACAGCTCGGAGACGTTCTCCTTCACGAGGTCTTGGGAAGTGTCTGGCACCCAGGGCTCTCGAGAGCTTCAGACACAGGAGCCTCCCAAGAAACTACTCTGCAGCCCCACTAATGAATCAGTCAGGGCCTATGCTTTTGGACTGAATAGATAATTAGTGATTTATTATTCTAATTGTGTGGACATGTATGTGTACAAGCATGTACATGCATGTGTATGTACATGTGTGTGTGTATGTGGGAGAATGTATAACATGTGAGTGTATGTATATATGTGAGTTTTTTATGTCTATGTGTATATACATGTGTATATATGGGGGATGTTTAATTGTGTCCAATATTTGTGTCCCTATTTGGAGTTTTCTTGGCAGAGATATGTAATAGTTTGCCATTTCCTTCTCCAGCTCATTTAACAGGGGGAAACTGAGGCATACAGGATTAAATGACTTGCCAGGATCCCACAGCTGGTAAGAGTCTGAGGCAGGTTTTGAACTCAGGAAGAGGAGTCCTCCTGGCTCCAGACCCAGCACTCTGGGCCCTGTGCTACCTAGCTGCTCATAAGTTGGGATACAAGGGCAAAACCAACATAATCATTCACCTCAAGGAGTTGACATTCTCACAAAGAAATGAATAATTGAGCCAAACTCAATTCCATTCTAAAAGTATTTATTAGACAGGCTGTCCTCTCTTTGCCTGCTTCCTTTGAGACCATTCCTGGGGTGGTAATTCTGTCCTGCTTCTCCTGGAGCCTTCATTGTCTTTAATGGAGACTGCTTTGTATGGTCCACTCCAGCACCAGCTTCCCCTCATCAAAAGCCTTTCCTGGTGCTCCTGGTTCTTCGTGCCTTCCCTCTGAGATTACCTCGTATTTATCTTCCCCGTTTCTTCTAGTTTAATTTTTAGCATATTGTTTTTGTCTATAGCTTCTAGTTGCCTCCCCCATTCGAAGGCACTGCCTCTCTTTGTAGCTTCTAGTTGCCTCCCCCATTCGAAGGCACTGCCTCTCTTTGTAGCCACAGTGCTTAGCGCAATGCCTGGCACACAGTAAGTGCTTAATAAATGCTTGTTGATTTGTCTGCTCATCTGTAAAATGAAAGGACTGACAGAAAAGAGAATAAAGTCTATTTCTCTCTTCTCATTTGGGTAGATAATGGGGGTGGGGGAAAAGTGAGAGGTGAGTATGGATGTTCGAGGTGTTCTAAGAGCTTCTGGGTCAGTGAGTTTGGCTAAAGTATTTTTCTTTCATAGTATTTAGCATAATAATAACTACCAATTTTGTTATAATATATAATGATATTCACATATCACATGATATATTCATAGTAGAGTATCATTATTTTGTAATTATTATCCCTCCCTCTCTCCCTCTCTCCATTTGACCGGTCCATCTCTTCTTTCTGTCTTACAATTCATTGATGATATCATCACCATGATTGAGAATAATGATAATTTTCATTCTTGCCATTAATAATAGCTAGCACTTGAATTATGCTTTGGGTTTGCAAAGTGCTTTCTATATATTTTGTCTTTTGGCCCTCACAAAACCCTTTAAGGTCAATTATTATTGACAACTATTATATTATATTATTACACAAATATTATTATTCCTATTTTGCTGATGAGGAAATAGAAATTGAAAGAAGTTGGGCATAGTTGGTAGTGTCAGTGGCCAATTTTGGACTCTGGCTATCCTGACTCCTGGTCCAGCATTCTGTGCTCTTCACGGATTTAAAGCTGGGAGGGATTTCAGAAATAATTTCTTCTGATGCCCCCTTTATTTTATAGTCAAGGAGACTAAGACCCAGAGAGGTTGGGACTTGCCTAAAGTTATATTAGTGGCAAGTAGGAAAGTTGGAGTTTGAACTGAGATCCTCTTCCTTTCGATCCATTGAGCTTCCTGAAGCACTGTGCTTTGTTATGAGAGGGTTTGGGGGAATTGTTTGTAGTATCTGGAGTAGAAAGTCCAAAGACATGAATTAAACCTTAAAATTATGTATGTGTGTGTGTGCATATATTACATATGTATGTATACACATATATATTCATTTATTCATTCAATAAACATTGATTAAGCACCTACTACTACATACGAGATACTGTGCTAAGTGCTAGGGACACAAAAGGAGATAAAAGTCCTGCTCTCAAGGAGCTTACAATCGACATGTGTAATTGGATCTATTTTGTGACTTCATTGGTCTAGGCAACTTTGGAAGAGGAAACTCCTTATACCGAGTTTTCCCGTGTAGCAAATAAATAAATAAGATGGAAATCTTGGGTTCCATGTTCTGACAAGGCAGATTTCAGGACTTGGACATCAGATGGGACGGGGAAGAAAAGGAGGGATAAAGGATTTCCCAGGTGAGAACTGAGGTATAGGGAGGGAAACAAGGCTCTATGCAGGCCTTCTGAAAGGGCCACAATAATGGCTGTGGAAGAACAGGGTGCCTCTGGTTCTGACGAGGAGTCCTTGGGCAAAGGCATGGGCAAAGTGCCGCTGGGGGCTCCTCGTCCCATCTGTTCTGATCTTTTCAGGCTCCCAGACACACGGAGCTTTCCAGACTTTAACACATGGCAAAAGTGCATCCCAGTTACTAAGCCCCTTGGAAGTTGCAAGTGATTACTGAAATAATCTGCCATATGGCCACAAGCAAATCATTCAGCAGCTCTCCGCCTCAGTTTCTTTATTTGTGAATTAGGGGAGTGGGTGCCGTGCTCTGCTAATGACCACCCAAGGTTGGTCCCAAAGAAGAGGTGAGAAAATGCACGGGCTTCTTTCTTTGTGGACTTGCAGGAGCACTGCACGTTTTCTGAAGATGATTTTGAAATATCTGTTAGTTTGTCAGCCAGAGTTCCAGAGAACCAATGATGAGTCATTGAGTGACAGTGAAGTGAGGGACTCGGGGGGACATCCCCTTCATTCTGAGAATTTTGTTCTGTTGGTCAATTATCTCCAGTTTATTCTATATGTAGCATGCACACACACACACACACACACACACACACCCTGATATCAATACCAACTGTCTATATGCTTGTATTCCTCACACATTACACAGTACCTGGAACATAGAAGGTAATTAAAGAATTTTTATTGAGTGACTGACAGGCTAACATGGCCAATGTGGAAATTTATTTGTTTTGATTATTGTTACAGGAGTCTCCTTCCCTCCTTCCCTCCTTCCCTCCTTCCCTCCTTCCCTCCTTC
>JAJPUD010000115.1:385867-413937 GCA_023553655.1 Myrmecobius fasciatus | reverse complement strand
TCCCTCCTTCCCTCCTTCCCTCCTTCCCTCCTTCCCTCCTTCCCTCCCTCCTTTTGTAGGGGGAGATAACAAAGATAAAAAATAGGGTTTCGTTCACTAAAGAACTTGTTTAAATTTAAAAAGAAACGTTGGTTAGTTATGCATAATTGCTTCATCCAATCCTTTCTGTTCTGTTCTTTGTAGCAAGGCTGCCTCTAGCTAGGGGTGGAGATGATAATGAGGTAGATAGACTTCAGAATGAAAATGCTGTAAAACTCGAGCCGTCTTTTTTTGAAAGAAACATGACAAGTCTGGGCAAGGAGCCTTGATGGCTTCCTATTCCCCTCTTGGCTCTGCGGGCTCCAAGGCTGTGGCAGGCTCGCAGTCTGGCCCTCGTTAGGAGGTCGTCCCGTTTCCCCACCAACCACTCCTCCTCATCCCACAAAAGCCTCCCGAGTCCCGGCCCTTTGGAAGGCTGGGGGCGCCCCCTCCAGGACACCCAGAAGCTTGCCGTTTCCAGAGGCGTTGGGCTTGGACAGCTCCTCATCCACGTTCCCCTCCTCCCTGCATTTGGCAGAACCGGGAGGTGCGGGCCAGGACCAAGGCTGCGGCCCACAGGACAGCAATGAATCCCACCCCGTCCTCCCCTCCGCCTCCCTGCCTCCCTCCGCCCCAGGCTCTCTGTCCCCAGCTTGGTTTTCCCCGGGTCTGCTTCCCCAGCAGGTTCCCTGAGAGATGCCCGCAGTGGTTGGGAACCAAAGCAAGGTCCTCTCAGAAACCTTCCCAAGGGGGCACGAGCTGTTGGCCCCGTTGTCCTATTGGAGCAGATGCGCCAGGGGCAGAACCTTCGGGCCTGCCTGCGGAGGCTGGGAGGGGAGGCTGAGACGAGAGCCGGCGGGCCCCCCACTCCGGGGATGACTTGCGTGTGGTCCAGAGCCTCCTCTGTGGGGCTGGCTGCGGAGCACGAATCCGACCCAGTGCCCGGTCCCCAGAGGAGGATCAGATACGTATTTGACTTCATTTCCAGCCACTGGTCCAAGCTTAGTGGCGGGCTCTTATTTCCCGAGTCTGACTTAAAGCTGGAGTGCTTGAGCAGAAATAAGAAACTGATGTTCTGAACGTCATTCTGCGGTGACATGTGTCTGACAGTCACCGAGCCCTGGAGGAAAGGAAGAAAGTTCCCTGTGGAGTTTTACAAAGTATGATGCTATTTACTCTTAGGGGAGGTAAAGGAAACTGCAAATGACCTTTGAGTCAGACATTTCTTGAGCCCTGTGGCCAGGCTAGTGTTATTTTATTTTAAAAATTTAAATTTATATAAATATAAATATTTAAATTTAAATAAAAATTAAATAAATAAAATATTAAATATTTTAAATACTGAAAAGGGAGTAAGGGTCCCTTTAAATGGTACCTGGCTCCTGTGAATTAGAAAAGCTATCTAAGTTTCCCTTCAGTGACTTTTTCTTGCTTTAAAACTCTTTGCAGATAAAGAGAGGATTGTGCATTTGAGGAAAGAAAAATACAAACTTCTTAATATTTGAGACAAAGGAAAAAAGATGAGATCACTAAGTGGAAAAGCCAAATACTCCCAAGGAAGAGAGCCAGAGAATAAATAAATAGTGATTCCCTTCCCTCCCACACTCACATATATTATCATCAGCAACATTTATCAAAAACATGGAATATTTGAGCTGCAAGGGACCTACCTAGTCATGTAATACAATGTTAAAGCTAGATGGATTTTCTGAAGAGAGAAAACAGGATGTCAGAATTTGAAGGGACCTTAGAACATATACTGGAAGATATCAAAGATTAGGCTATAGAACATAGAATTATAATAATATGGCAATATATTATTACATTAAATAGGACATATTATATATAATATCAAGTGTATAATATATAAAATATCAGAGACTAGGCTATAGAATTAATATATAACAATATATAATTATAATAATTCTAGAATTACAATAATATAGCAATGCACTATTATGTGTAGTACATATTACACAAAATATCAGACTAAACCACAGAACATAGAATTATAATAATCTACCAAGATATTATTATATTATACAGTGCATATTATATATAACATCAAGTGCATAAAATATAAAATATCAGGAACTAGACTATAGAATTTAATATAGCAATATATAATTATAATAATTATAGAATCATAATAATATAGCAAGGTATTATTACATTATGTAGTACATATTATATAAAATATCAGAACATATAAAATAGTATATAGTATATAAAATATCAAAGACTACATGACATCTTAGTCCATTGCAACTGAACTATCACTTAGCATCCCTATTTTTACTTCTTAGTGATAGAACAAGCTGTTCCAGATGCCTAGACTCCGTGCCCTTTTCTTTTCAACCTCCCAGAATGCTTCTCTTCCTTCAGTGCTCAGCTCAGATGTCCGTCACTGTCTTTGTCCATCTCCACAAATGCTAATGCTCTCACTTTCCTCAAATTCCCCTGTATTTTCTTTTCTAAGTATATTTTGTGTCCCTCAAGTACAGTGTGTAAATCCCTGTGGTCAGACATCATTTCTTTGTCTTGTACCTGGAGTGTTGGATGGAGTTCTGGGAAAGAGGTAGGCTAGGGGGAGGGGAGGTGCTCTCCTTAGGAAGATTCAAGATTAAGTCTTTTTTTTTTTTAATAAAGCTTTTTATTTACAAAACATCAGTGACCTTTCAACATTGACCTTTGCAAAAAAACTTTTTTTTCCCAAGCTTTTCCTTTCCTTCCCCCCACCCCTAGATGACAGGTAATCTAATACATGCTAGATAGGATAAATTATATTACAAATACAATACATGTATACATATCTATACAGTTATCTTACTGCACAAGAAACATCAGATCTAGAAAGAGAAGAAGAAAAAAAACAATCTAAGAAGGAAAACAAAATGCATGGAAATATTCACAGAAAGCGTTAAAATGCTGTGTTGTGGTTCACACAGTTCCCACAGGCCTCTCTCTGGATGTATATGACTATCTTCATCGCAGCACAACTGGTTTGAATCACATCATTGTTGAAGAGAACCATGTCCATCAAAATTGATCATCGTATAGTCTTGTTGCTGTGTATAACGTTCTCCTGGTTCTGCTGATTTCACTCAGCATCAGTTCATGCAACTCTCTCCAGGCCTCTCTGAAATCCTCCAGTTGGTCATTTCTTATGGAACAATAATATTCCATAACATTCATATACCATAATTTATTCAGCCATTCTCCAATTGATGGGCATCTTTTCAATTTCTAGTTTCTTGCCACTACAAAAAGGGCTGCCACAAACATTTTTGCACATGTGGGTCCCTTTCCCTCCTTTAAAACAAGATTAAGTCTTGCTGAAGACATTCATCAGCTGTGTGGTCATGGACAAGCCATCTAATTTTTCTGGGACTCCATTTCCTCAATTGTAAAATGGGAATAATGATAGCTACCTCCAAGGCTGGGATGAGACTTAAAAGAAATTGTGTACATAAAAGGCTTCATGAATTTTAAAGTTAAAATGCTGGTTATTGATATAATATTGGCCACAATTATTATTACAGAGTAGGTATTTAAAGACATTTGTCTTTGTCATGTGATCAGATGTTGTCCCTAGAAATATATAATCTAAGATAAATCTTAATATATGTACATACGCACATCTCTCTCTTCATCTCTCATCTCTGTCATCTCTCGTCTCTCTCTCTCTCTCTTATGTCTATTTTTATCAAGACTCGACATTGAATATATACTCTTGCATATTCCAATGGGTCTGTGACATTGATTCAGAAGTTCCCTTCCATAATACAGATCCCTTCACCCCCACATCTTCCCATCCAGTGTGACTTCTCAAGAAGTCTGCCCAACATGCTGCAGGCCTTTCTAACTTTAATCTAACTCACATCAGCAGCTATGGATGGAGCAGCCCAGTCCTCCACTTGTGATCCCTCATTCTCTTTATGAGACCAGCCACCTCTTTCTGTCATTCGGCCTCTTGATAATGTCATTTACTCCTGTTCTTCCAAGGTCCTTGTTGATTGTGGGTTGAAGCCTGATCATATTCATAATGTGCCTCTGTTGCCTTTAGTTTTTCAAAGGCAGTGGTATTTCAGGTCTCACTATCATACAACAATACCAGTAATATAATTAAATAAATGTATGTGTGTGTATATATAAAATAGGCCTTTATTTTATGAAGCTTGGAATCATTAAAAAAAAAGCCATCCAATTTCCCAAAAGCAAGCTAGCCTAATTTTCTTTTGACTTTTTAGCTATGAGCCTAAATCACTATCTGTAATGTCTATCTCAGATATTCATTTTGTGGGACAAGCTCCAGAGGGAATCCATTTAGATGCATGTCACGATCTTACTAATAGGTGCTCTGCATCCACTTGGTTTTCTCTGTGTGAATAGGTAAGCCAAACTCTTGAGTGGTGACAGATTTCTTCCAATGGCTCTACAATGTCCTTAAAGGGGGCTTGATGCCATCCACAAAAAAAATGTCATCTGAAAATGGGAGCATCTCAAGGACCTCACCAAGTGCAGGAAATCTCTTTTCAAGAGGCTCTCTGGACAGGATTGTTGTTTGTTGATTAGGAAAAAAAGAAAGCAATATATGTGGTAGACAAAAAAATGAGCTTTTACAGCAAGATGTCTCCCATCCATTTATCTAGATCATTTAAGATTCCTTGGAAAATATAGGAACAGAAATAATATTGTTTAACAAATGTCTCACAACTACCAGCTGAAGCATAAAGCAGATACTGTCTTTTTCATTTCTTCATATCCTCAGGGTTCAGCATAGTGCTAGAATAGCCTTCAGGACCTCATTGGTGTTTTCTTGGCAAAGATATTGGAGTGGTTTGCCATTTCCTTCTCCACAGGTGAGGAAGCTGAGGCAATCAGCAACCTGCCCAGAGTCACACAGTCCGTGAGATTGGAGGCCAGTTTGAATTCAGGAGGATGCTTTCATCTTGGGCCTGGCTCCAGGCCCAGCCCTCCATCCACTACATAATAAGTAGTTGGTAAACATGTATGGACTGTCTAATATTCAGCAATCAAGAACAATGTTATCATTAAATGAAATGAAGGTACCAGGAGGTTTTAGAACCCGTTTTGTGTGGGCATCTTTGTTCATTAATTCATAATCACAATTCCTAAGTACTCTCTGGCTGCTGGACGTGTCTGTCTGTGTATATGGGGATACAGAGTTTAGATCATACATGGCCCATGGCTTCATGAAGCTGCCAGGGAAGCAGATCGAATAGCTTCTCTTCCTTAAGTAAGATCCAAATGCACATAAGTCCCATACAGAACAGTACATATTTAAGGTGATAGAGAGAAATAAAACAAAAGGCCGCATCTATCTTGTTTTCTACTACTCCCCCACTTCTTACTCATCGGTACATTTGATTGCCCCTTTGAATAAGCAGTTAAGCCCCTTTAGGCAAAAGCTTCTGTGTAAAACCAGTGGCTGCTCAGAGTCCAATAAGCGTGCTTCCACAATCACTAAAAATAGCCAGGGAGGGCTATTTACATTGGCGAAAGGCAAGAGAAAATAAAGAAGGATGGGAATTGAAATGCACCACATTTTTACTCTGAAAAGTAATTGTGCTTGAGCAGAAACCTTGATTAAGAAAGTGGTTAGGAAATTATAAAGCAAAGGCTGCCAATTCATCTGCTCCTAAGGAGCCTCTGAAATGGCCTGTCAGAGGCCATTCCCCTCAGAGGCCATTCAGATGATCTGAGCACCTTGCACGAGTCAGCAGCACATCCTGGCGGATGGCCAGCAGGAGGGGAAAGAGGACGGGTCAGGAAGGAGCAAGATGAACTCTCTCTTAGAGTCCCGATGACCTTTGAGAATCCCAAGTTCCATTAATCCACCAGCTGGCAAAGTCTTGTTCATGACCATAGAGAGATGATAACCAGCAGAAGATACTGGAGAAGCGTTTTATTTGCACAGTTGTTTCTATGGTCAGATGCTGGCCCTGACACTTATTGGCCACCTGGTCTCAGACGATCATTCCCAACTCTGAGTCTATAGAATTGGGTTTGGGGACCAGGTGTTTAAGCACCCTGACACCTAGAAGATTCTGGGTACACATGATCTCTGGGTCACTTTGACCTTGACACATGAGTCACAGGAGAAGAATACTGGGGAGGGGAGCAATGAGAAAAGGGGAACTCCATCTCAGGTGAGAGAGGAAGGTGCAATTCAATTGATCAACCACATACAAATCACCTTCTCAGTGCATGTTGTTAGATGGTCAGAGCCAGCCTGTGAATGGATTTTAGATGGCGAGCTGAGGGGTTTGTATTTTTTCTCAGAGACAGAATGGCACAGCCAATTTTTGAACAAGGGAATGATAGGCTGTGTGCTATTTTAGCAGCTGTTTGGAAGATGATTTGGAGAGGAGTGAGGTTGAATGCAAAGAGAGCAATTTAGAGTCTGCCTGTGTTGTACGGGCAAGAGCTCCTATATTGGGGATGTTTCCGTGTGTGGAAAAAGAGGGAGAAATGTTATGGTGGATGAATGAACAAGACTCAGCAACTGACTGTGTACGAGCGGTGAGGGTGAATAAAGGGCAGAGACAGTAACTCTAAGGTTGTGAGCCTGGGTGACAAAAAATGACATTTGAAGGAGAGGTGGGTTGGGAGAGAAATGAGTGATTTGGAACATATTGGTTTGAGATGTCCATGGAACATCCATGAAAACGTGGTCAAGATAGAAAATCCCATGCTTTGGGATGCAGGACAGCTTTAGAACTCCTCCCTCTCATGGGCCTGGCGTGCTCCCCATATTCCAACAATTGCCAAGGCCATTTGTGATCATCCGATGATACATTGGAGAGCAGCCCTGCATGACAGGACAAATTGGCTCTTGGAATTCAGGAAACAAACTTCCCAATGACTCGATCTTTGCTCCACGCCTGGAATTCCCCTGCTCCCCATTGCTTTGTAGCTTCCCTGACTTTTTTCAAGTCCAGCTAAAATCTCCCCTTCCACAAGAAAGCCTTTTTGATCCTCCTTCATACCAGTTCTTTCTCCTATGTGGAAAGAATAGCCCAGCATATAATAATATAGAGAGGAAAGGATGGGATGAGATAGAATGGAAACTGGACCAGTGATCTCTTTGGTAAAGGGAACTCCCAAGTGAGAAAAGTGTGTGTACTCTTGTAGGCCAACATCTTCTTCCCAATTCCCAAGCCTTAGAGAGCTGCCTAGAGAAGTTGAATGATTTTCCAGAATCACACAGCCAGGATTTGTCAAAGGGGAATATGAATCCCTTCTTCCTGGGTTTGAGAGCACTTCTCTCTCCCTTCTGTCACAGTCTCTCTACTTTGAACATAGCAGGTGCTTGCTTACCAAATGATAGTAGAATTATACTGGACTGAAATGAATTTTAGATGCTCTACATTCTCATTTTAGCTCTGTTGTGTGGTCTTGGCAAGTCAGTTAATCTTTTAGTGAGTCATTTTTTTATCTATAAAATTAAATACACAATTCAGGGTGACTTACCTTGTGACTTTATGGAAAGGAACAAATCATATCCATATATAAGTGCTTTGAGAAGTATAAAGCACTTTACCAATATAAGGTACTGACAGATTGGCAGCTCTCCACACTGATGAAATTACCAATATGAAAACTCCATCCACCCAAGAAACTTAATTCCTCAATTATAGTATGGTTTGGGAAAACCGTTTGGGACATGACTTGTTCATGGTCATAGAGCTAGTGTACTCCACATACAAGTCTTGAATCCAGTTATTATTGACTTCAGAGTGGGCCATGTTGCTGCCTCTTGATATTAATACTATTTCTCCCCTATTGACACTTCAAGATGTTCAGTTAGCCTTTTGATGTGTTTATTAATGCTAGACACCCTGCTAATTGCTGGGGATTCAAAGAAAAGGACAGCTCCTCCTTTTGAGGAGCTCTTAGCACACAGGTTCTACTAGATTGACAGAGTTCATGGCTCCAGGACCACCCTAGTCAAGTTTATGGAAGCTCATCACTCAGTTGACTCCAAAGGGATGAATTTTGCAGTCGAAGCAAGTCAGTGAATCTTTCTAGAAAGCAATATCAGAGTTGTGATGTATATTGAGGAAGGGAAGAAATTAAAGATTTTCAGTGTAGAGAGGAGAGTTAATCATTATGTCTACTCTTGCTCTCTTAAATTTCATTCCTTCCTCTTCCAAAACACAATGATCTAACCATCCATATGTCAAAGGGGTCAGGTACCAGACGAATTTGCCAGATTTTAGCAATGGACTAAACCAATAAGAGCGATCTCTGTCCTTCCTGCTAAGTTAGAGATGACTAGAAGAAAGCTCCATGAGTTGTTGGGATGTACTATTATAATACTATTTATTAATCCTATCCTCCCTAGCTTCCCATTCCATCTAAGAAACTTTTCCCCAGTTCTCCCCTGCCAGATGCCCTGTCCTCTGGACATCCAAGCCCACAGAAACTTGACCCCCTGCCCTGAGACCAGAGGAAGAGAGAAAATTCCCTCCTCCATGCTCCCTCCCAAGCCACCAAGTACAGCATATACTCCAAGCCCCCTTCCCCTCCCCACTTCTGCCACTGCATTTCTCAGCCTCTGGGGTTCTCCCAGCTCTGTTCCTGTGGAGCTAAGTGCCCCTGGTACATTATTTTACCTGAATATTGTGTGTATTCATGATTCAAGAAACAAGGTTAAAACATACCTGCCTGTACATCAAAATACATGATGGGAGGGAGAGGAACAAAGCTCCCAAGGCCCTCGGGTTCCACTTATGTTCACTGATTTTATATTAACTGTTAGCTTTTCCCCTTAAATGACCTGTAGTGTGGTTGCTCTCCAGTCCCCCTGCACTAGCAAATTTGGACACAATTACAAATAAAAGGGGCCTATTAATAGCAGTCGGCTGACTTGGAGAGAGGAAGATCTAACAATAACATTTCTCGGAAACTGCAAACAAGGTTTGCGATTTAAAAGAGGAATCATGTTTTTGTGGAAGTGACGGGTTGGCTCCCTGCCCCCACTTCCTGAGACCCAGGAGCCAACAGTTTTCCGGAGAGGTGCATGTGGTCATTTCACTCCTACAAATTGTGCCCTCGGAGCTAGGGAGAAGGTAGTTGTTGTCTTAGGGGTCCCCCCCCTCCCCCGCTCGATGCCCAAGGAGGAGGAGGGGACTTTGCTTTTAAGCAGGGAGAATGTAAAGCCAGATGTCAGCAAGTCGGGGCAACAGCGAGCCGCAGCATCTCCCAGGGAGCGGGAGGGAGGATCACAAAGGCTCTCAATCTGCGCTCTCCGGGATCTGCCGGTGGACAATGGGGCATTCTGGGCTGGGGAGAGGAAGCAGCTCATTTGCTGATTAAAACAGGTGCTGGAGTCCCTGGGAGGGGCGGGCGAGGGTGTGAGCTGGGCAGGGGGTAACAAGCCAGCCGTTTGTTCTGGAGATGACCTGCAAGGGGAGAAGCCAAAGGTCCCGGGATACTTAATGAGTGCTCCCTAGCATCGGGGGAGGACTCTGCACTCCCGAAAAGCCTTTCCACACGTAGTAAGTCGCCGTCATCTATCTCTCCCCTGTACACAGCTGCTGAAAATCTGCCCAAAGGACAGCTCCCTCCCCCTGCGGTCCTCTCAGCGCTCCTCTTACCTCTACCCCGAGCTCCTCAGCTGGTTTTCGTTCTCTTTGACATTTTAGTTCCAATTACACTTTAAAAAATTTGATTTCTTTTATTGGTCATTTGTTCCTTCCCTTCTCGCCCTTCCCCCCTCTCCTTTTTCTCCTCCCCTCTCTCTTCCCCCCCTTTCCCTTCCTTCCTTCCCCCTTGCCCTCCTGCCTACCTTGTCTTCCTCCCTTACCCTCCTCCCTTGCCTTCTTGCCTGCCTTGCCCTCCTCCCTTAACCTCTTGCCTGCCTTGCCCTCCTCCCTTAACCTCTTGCCTGCCTTGCCCTCCTCCCTTGCCCTCCTGCCTGCCTGGTCTTCCTCCCTTGCCCTCCTGCCTGCCTTGTCTTCCTCCTTTTCTTCCTGTATGTATTGTTTCTATCTATCGAATCTTTAGTCCAATAAAATAAATTTTCACATCAGCTATATCCCCAAATGCACATCATCCTGTGTTTTCAATCCATCAACTCTGTGGCAGGAGGAGGCTGACATGTTTCAGCTTCATGTAATGAACAGTATTACATTATCAGAGTTCCAAAGTCTTTCAAATCCAAATGATCTCTTTAGATTTTTCCCTTTTATATGCTTTATTTTTAAATAAATTGGATTTTAGAGACAAAACAAATCCCTACAGGCAACTTTACAGAAAGACTACAGGAAAAGAAAAGGGAGGGGGAACCCATACAAAGAACATGTAATAAGGAGTAAAAGAAAGTGAAATCTCCCAAAAGAAAGAACAAGATTATAGCAATAGTTACACTTTTAGCAAAGAGAATGAGGCTTTTGGACAAGACAACATCTTGAGTTGAATAAGATCCAACTCCCCTGAGAAACATCAATGAAAAATAAAAAACGCCCCAGTGAAACACATCATAGAAACAATGGAAAATTCCATCAAAGAAAATGCCAATGAGACAACATACCTGGATTTATGGAATGCAGCTAAAGCAGTCCTAAGGGGAAAAATTTAGATCTCAAAACTTGCAGCAATAAGAAAAAAGATAGGATTAGGGAGAGAAATGGATCAATCAATTGGACAAGCAACTTAAAAATATAGAAAATCAATAAATGGGAAAAAAGCTAATGGAATATCAAAATAGAAATTCTGAAAAACCAGAGAAGAGATGAACAATAAAAATCATCATAATTTAATACCAGGCCAAGTCCGGGCTATAGAAGAAGATGGGTGCCATTCTAGAGAGCCCCCACCTGCAGATTGCAAAAAGCTTCCAGATTATAGAACAAAGGCAATAGCTGAACTTGGTACATCATTGTTCCATGGTTTCACTGCAGTGAGAGATAGTAAGTGGGCCTAACTGCTTTGCCCACACATCATACAGAAGGAGCTATAACCTAACCCTTACACAAAATCCTTGCTCAAAAACCTTTGCTATATATATGATCAAACAAAAAAAAGTTCAAGACCTAGAAAACCTCCCAATTCAATAAACAAATACAAGGCTTAGAAGAATCTGGAAATAAAACTTCAAAGGAATGATTCAGGAATAATCACAATAAAACTTTTTTTTAATTTAATTTTATTTTTATTTGCATAACATATGTATGGGTAGTTCCTCAACATTGATCTTTACAAAGCTTTCTGTTACAAATTTTACCCCCAGTCCCCTCCCCTCCCCTAGATGGCAGGAAGTCTACTACACGTTAATTATGTTAAAATATTTGACAATTCGAATATATGTATACATATTTCCACACTTATCATTGTTGAATCACAATAAAACTTTAGGAAAAAATGTTTTGATCACAAAAACTGCAAAGCATAATGGATAGAAGAAATGAATGAAGAGCTGAAATAAGAGGTTAAAAAAATTAACAAGTAGCAATATCCTGAAAAATGGAATGGAGCAAAGAACTCAATGATTCTATGAGAACAAAAGTTTAAAAAGATTTATAAATTATAACAACATATATTTAGTGTGTAATATAGGCTGTGTGATTCCCTTGAGGAAGCACTGGAAAGTTCAGTACCCAAAACTTGTCTAAATACAACTTCTCAGAGCTCTAGAGAAACTCTGAAGGCTTGTGGGCTTCTCTAATACTATTAGTTATGAACAACCTCTATATCTTCCCTTCAATATCAATTGACTTTTCTCAATATCACCCTACCAGTGAGTAGCTGTAATATAATTGGGATCCAGAATTTTTTTGATGTCATTGAAATCTTTTCAATGTTAAATAAACAACTAACATCAATTAACTTTTGCAAAAGAATATTTACAGACAGGATATAGTAAGAACCAAAGTATAAAAATGTCTGAAATGGAAAGCATACTTTCCTCAACAGTGTCAGTTCTTGGATAGAGTAGACTCATATTGAAAATTGTGGCTACAATCTATCCACCAAGTTCACTTTTGGATTTGGCAAAGCCAATAGACAGGTTTCTCCTTTTCTTACAGTTTATTTTGTATCAGTTTGGAGAGAATTTGATTCAAGAAGAGGAATATGAGACTACACAATATAGAAAAGCAGCAGAAAACTTCCATAAATTAGTGGATTCTGAAGAGCTGAGGCAAAATTGAAAAAAGTAGCAATAGATTAACATAGAAGAAAAATTGAATAATAAAAGTAAAACTTGAAAACTCCAGGTCTAAACAAACCAAATCAATAAAGAGAGCTCATAGCTCAGTGAGACAATTTAATAATATCTGTTGTCTCAGAAAATACAAATAAATGGAGATTTTTTTCATATTTGAAGAAACCACACTAATAAAATTACCTATAAGTTTTGGGGAAAGAGAGCAAAATAAGACAAAGAAAAAATACATAGAATGCTATCAGAAAGAAACCCCAGATTTAACTCACACAGGATTGTAATTACCAAATTTTAGAGCTACAGTATCAAAAGACATTCTTGCCACCATCCAGGATGAGGCAAATCATATGTTATTAAGTGCTAATCCAAAGTTTATGGTATTACTCAACACTGACAAGTAATGAAAGAAGAAGCTAAAATTTAAGATACAAAAAAGCAAAGGAAAATGACTCCTTTCCCCCCTTACCAATTCTGAAGAACTGAGGGTTCTTCCATCATGAGAAAAGATGTTTCTTCAATATGGTCAGAATATTTTATTCCTTCCTTTTGAGAAATCTAGAACTTGAGAAAGTCCCTTAACATGCAATCTTGCCAAGCAGTTAAAATGTATTATGGTTATATAGACTTGAGACCAAGTAGAGAGAAAAGAAAGATTCAGTGCTTTATATGCTTTATAAAAGTGACAGATCTACTGTGATTTAAAATTACATTTATCATAAGCCTTGGAAAACACAAAGAATGAATTTGAGGAAATTATCCTGTTAACAAGGAATATGCAACTAGATCATCTGGAACAATGCTGTGGAATGGAATGGAGAGAAGCAGAAATGAAATGTTTTCTTTGTGAATCAAAAAAAAAAGTTGATTAAATGAAGATGTTGGGACAGGAGAGGAAGAAAGGGACTCCTAAACCATATTCTTATCTGGACTGTATGATGAAGGGCTTTTTGAATAATAATTGTATCAATATAAGTGAAATACCTGACAGTCACCAGGGCAGAGTGTATAGAGAGCACGCTTCAAAATCAAAAAGAAATGGCTTAAGTCTCTGACATCTTCTGACTATGTAACCCTAATTAAATCACTTAACTTCTCAGGTCCCCAGGCAACTCTCACAGACTATAATTTGCAGAAGACTTGCTGAACTGCTCTAGTAAAAATGATTTTCATACAGCAGGAAAATAACATCTAGATCAAACAAAAAGAGTAGAATACTAAGATGGTCTTTGATTTGAGTAAAGTATGTGTGTGTGTGTGTAATATTGGATTGTATTTCTCAGAGAATGAGTTAAAACAAAAAAAGGCAGCAATGTGCTGGCAAAGAAGGGAAATAGTGTAACAATCTAAAGGAGGGGAATTAAAATTTAAGATTTATAATTATCATAAATAATAATGTTATTATTGGATTGAGTCAATACATAAAAGGATAGTTGACTGCAGAAAGGATTAGAAAAAGAAAACCCAAAAGTTGTTTCATGGAAGCATCTCATCAAAAGCACAGGAACTCAAACAGATTCGAAGTTAAGGACTGAAATAATACCTATACTTGAGTTAGATCCATAAAAATAGTCACAGTTATAACTTCAAATAAGGCAACAGCAAAAATAAAAAATAACTAGGAAAAACTAGTAGTGAAATTACTCATGAATGAAGATACCATGAATTGTGAAACATCAATATGAAAATATATGCACTGAATGGCATAGCTGCTAATTCCTTAAAGGAAAGGCAAATCAAATAGGAAAAAAGGCCTAAATACTAAAACAATTAATTCCAGGCAACTTAATATGAAAAATATGATTTCCTAGTCCTAGGAGAATTGAAGTCTTAGAGAATATTTGTATTTTGCAGGCTCTTTTGGAACTGCACAAAGATGATTCATATGCTGAGGCCAAATTAATTCATAAGTGTATGAAAAAAGCAAAAAAAAAACCCATAAACATATCCTTGTAGACCATAATTCAATAAAAATTACAATCAATAAAATACATATTAATAAAAGATTTGGGCCAAAGTAGAAACTAAAAAACGTTCTAAATGATGAGTAGGTTTTAGAACAAATCCTAAAAGCAATTAAAAATTAAAGAAAATAATAATGAGATAATAACAAAGTTTATGTAATTTATGTAAAACATTCCTTGGAAGAAAATGTACATCCTTGTATGCTTTTAGTGGTAAAAGATTAAAAAGAGAGGACTAATGAATTTAGCAGGCAATTTAAAAAAAATACAACCCAGGAAAAAAAATAACAACAAATATAAGCCCTCCAAAATACACACACAAAAAAAGAGAGTTTGCAAGTCAAAGGTGAGAGAAATAGAATTAAAATAAAAAAAATTAACCAATAAAATAGGCCATGCTTTGAAAAAGAGAATAATAAAATTTATAAATCATTAGCTAAGCTAAAAGGAGAAACCAAATGAACAAAATAAGCAATAAATATAAGAAATCGTTAAAAATGACCACGCCAGAATTAAATGGCAGTAACACTGGAAGCTTAATCCATTTCCCCCAACTATCCTTCTTTCCTTCACCTCTTTGACTTAGTGTTTTCACTATTGAGTTTATGCCCCAAGGAGGTTAAGAAAATAAAATCAAAGAATGTGTTATGTCTTTGTGAGCAAATTGTAATATAAACATTATAGATAATATCAAAGAACTGGAAACCTTATGCTCAATGATTAGGGAAAAGCTGAAGAAATGATTGTATATGAATGGAATATTATTAGCCATAAGTAACGAGTATAAAAAATTCAAAGAAATATGGAAAGACAAATATGGAGTGACGCTAAAATGAAAAAAGCAGGACCAAAAGAATAATAGACACAAATTACCACAATAATAACTGATTATTTATTAACATAATGGAGATATTATAATGAACAATGATTATATTATTATACAATACGAAATAAGTAAAGATGATTTTAAAGGTGAAAAAAAATTCAAAAGAAAAAATGGACAATACTGATTTTAATTATATCCTCATCCTTTCTTTTAGCAAAGGAAAAAAATTGGTGAAATGTCAGGCTGATGTGCTTATGAGCCTCAATCGCTTTTTCCTTAACAGTTTGGAGGGTCTTTTCAACATGGGCTATATAATTGAGCAACTCGTCATATTCAAAGATGAATACGCCGGTGTCCTGGCTTCCTTTGAGTCCAGCTCAAATGCTTTCTTCTACATAACGACAGGGTCTTCCCTCTATGATTATCTCCCATTTTTCCTGTCTAAATCTCATTTGTATATAATTGTGTTTGTCTTCCCCCTCAGAGTGCTGAGTGGTACCATGGATAGAGTTAAGTTCTTGGAATCAAAATGACTTCCATTTTAATTTATCCTGAGACACTTATTAGCCATGTAACCCTGACCTTACCTTAATTTCCATATATATAAAATGGAAATAATAAAAGGACTCATCCTCCAAGGTGGTCGTTAGGACCAAATGAGATACCACATGTAAAGTGCTTTGCAAATTTTAAGGTGCTAGATAAATACCAACTATAATTATTGTCTTTGTTATTATTAGTCTGAGTTCCTTGAAAGCAGGAACTGATTTTTGCCTTGTTTTTGCTTTCTCTAATGCTTGGTTTAGTTCCTAGGCATTTAAGAGGTACTTTGTTGATGCTTGTTGATTGACTGCGAGAATGCTTTATGCACTTTTATATCTCATATGTATGAAAGTGATTTTTGTGTCAGCCTATCTTGGACTGCTTATGAGAAGGACGATGTTTTGTGTATTCCCTGAGTGGGATCTTGGGCTGTAAGAGTCAGTATTACAGCTCAGGTAAAATCTAATTTATTTTCCTTTCCCGTGATCTTATGATGCTGTATTCAGTGCTGTTTTCTGTTGTATCATACTCCCTCTCACAAAGAAAAGGTGGACAAATATGACTCCTCATATGAGAACATTTATGATTCAGGTAAAGCTTGGAGTGGGTGACTTCTAATGGATTTTCAAACTCAAGGATTCTATAGCCATACAATTCTATACATCCATGGTTCCAACTAATGTTGGCCCTCTTGTCTGAGACTATTTCTGATGCCATATTGCTGTCTTACATGAATGATCTTGGACCCCCAAGCATTCCCAAAGAGTCAAGTCTCTGGCTCTTGCTACATGGGTAGCAAAAAAGGCCCTTAGCCTTTCTAGGCTTCAGCTTCCTACTCTGTATAATGAGGAGCTTGAACCCTAATGATCTCCAATCATGCTTCTAGCTCCAAATCTATAATCCAGTGATCCAACAAGACATGGGAAATGGAATAGTATTCAAAGAAAATGAGGAGGACAGGAAGGAGAGAAGCCCTTCTAAGCCATAGTGAAAGAAAAGCATATTTTCCTCATTCCCTTTTTTCCATAAACTAAGAATAAACATAGTCTCCAAAGAATGTGTGCTGACCAGATTGTTAGGACTAATCCCAACTGTACAGTAACTGTTCTTTCATGTCTTACAGGTTTTTATCTGATAAGGAAATAATTAGGTAGAAATCATGCTAGGCAACCAAGAGAGGGAAAGTACTTTAACTCCTTAATTTATGGGGATAATTTCTATTTTGATTGCTATTACATTAAGATCAAATATTTTTTCCTTATCATTACCTTTGTTGTTACCGTCTTATCCATAAAACTTTATTCATTGTTCTGATTATGTACATACACACATGCATGTGTGTATATGTATATATTTGTATATAAGTATGTTTGTATGTGTGTATAAAACCAATATAGAGAAAGAGAAGGGGAGAGAGGAGGAAAGGGGGGAGAGGGAGAGGGGGATCAGCCAGAGATTTATTGAAAGACAGAGAAAGATAGAAACACAGAGAGGCAGAGAAGAGCAAAGAAGAAAATGAACAGTATCATCTAGAAGTCATTCTGTCCTCTGATTCTCCAGATAAGAATTTGAGACCTAATGAGAAGTGACCCATAAAGTCATCTAGTCAGCAAATGAGGAAATCAATCATTCAATCAACAGCCCAAACCCTTTCCATCCTAATGCCAGTTAAGATACATGGAACTAGGAGAGCATTACTTAAATTATACCATATTCCTATCAAGTCCATATTATTATCCCTCCCATGCCTTTGTCCCACTGTTCTCTATACCTGGGATACCTTCCTCATCCCTCCCAATCCCCGTATCTATTTAAATTCCTAACCATTGTTCAAGCAATCAGAATTTATTGATTGGGCCAGACTATAACTATTGTGTCAGTCACACTTAGATGCAAAGATAGAAATGAAATAATTCAAGGAGCTTGCATTTGCTCAACCTTACTCAAGTGCCACCATCTTTATGAAGCCTTCCTAGATCCTCCTAATTAAAAATGATTTTTCCTTTATCAGAATTCTAATAGAACTTTCTTTTTGGTTCAAGGGAGGGTGTATGCTCATGAACTTGTTATATTGTGTATTATTTACATGTGTTACCTCCCTTACTAGATCATAAATTTCTTGGGAATAAATAATATGACTCATTGATCTTTGGATCTTTCCTAGCATTTAGTAAATCATAGATTGTTATCAAATGTTTGTTGAAGGAATAAGCAAAGAAGAAAACCCAGAGAGAAATGTTAAGTGAAGTGGGTCTAGAAAAACCAGTAGATAGGTCAGTGGATCTGGATTCAGGAATATCTGACTTTTTTTGACTCAGTTTTCTCAACAATAAAATAGGAATAATAATGGTACCTAGTCTTCAGTAAGATAAATGTGATAGTATTTGTAAAGCACTTTGTTAAACTGAAATTTAATATAAATATTGGCTATTGTTGCTAAGTTGCTGTTGTTATTGTAACATAACACCGTCCATTTAGAAAGCAATTTACTGTGAGAATTTGGCCCCATCTACTACCTGCCTTCCTTCTACCTTGTGAATTCAAGAACCTGGTAAGGGCATAGATTAATTAAGCTCCATATGTCTATTCAAATATGAGCAAAACCCAAGCAGCAAGGAAGGCACAAAGGTATTGGTCGTTTGCAACAAGAAACACTGTGGTTCTGGAGAGTCCAAGGCTCTCATAAATGTGGTTCGGGTTCTGGACACATCTCAGGAAGTCTTTTCCATCCTTTGTAATTCTGGGTTGTCCTTTATTGCTTTAAGCTTTTGGCCAGAAGCAAATGACCGAGAGCTTCCACTGTAATCTTCCTTTCTAGATGTGATTTGGAGATGTGTTTTCTGTGCTTGGTTCTGGCACTGGGGGCTTATTCTAATTGCTTCAGGGAGACATGCTTAGAATGTTTGATTAGCTGCCTTGGACTCTGGTCCATCCCTCATTCGTCTGTTTTGTTCTTAGTTATTTGGGTTTTTTCTCATTTTATTCTGTGTGCATAAACAGGGTTGGAGGCTGGGGTCAGGAATGCTTCGAGATTTTATTTTGGTTATTTTAGCTCATTTTCCCTGTTGATGATTGAGTGCCCTCTAGGGCATCCTTCCCCTTCCCCTGCCCCTGCCAGAAAGCCTCTTCTCTCCTTTCTCCCTCACCCTCTTTAAAATTCAACAATATCTTTCTGCTAAATCACTAGCTAGTTGATCCGGTACTAGAATCTGAATCCTGGACTTTTTAGACCTGGCAGGGATCTTAAAGAGATTATTTGTCACAGGAATATAACTTTAAAGACAGAAGGGACCTTGGGGATCTTCTAAGTCTAACCCCTTTGTTCTACATAGGAGATTCTGAGACCTGTAAAGTGACTTACCCAAAGTTACTTAGCTAGGGAATGAGGCAGTCAACCAACACACGTTTTATTAAACATGAGCCCTGTGCCAGGCCCTGGGGATAGATACAAAGAATGAAGAAAAGGGCTAGGTTCTAAAGTAAGAGACAAGTCCATATTTAAGTAGATATAGAATACATATAAGGAAAATCAATTCAACAAATACAGCTTAAGGTGGGAGGATACTGGCAGGTGAGGGTGATGAGGAAAGACTTCCAGGAGAAACTTGAAGGAAAGGGAGAATCTCTGTGGAGGAAGGAGAAGAGGGAGAACTCTAGGTGTCCATGTGGCCAGTACTAAAGCATGAGAGATAGAGGGCTATGTGAGGAACAGAGAGAAGGACAGTTTGACTTGATCAAAGAGTATTAGATGGGAAGTAAGATACAATGGGAAGCAGACTAGAATTTTAATATTCCTATAGCTTGGGCCAGTGCCTGGCACACAGTGGGTACTTTAAAAGTGTTTATTGACTGACTACTGGGTATTGGAGAAACAAATCCAAAGTACAAAAGAATCTCTACTAGCAAGGAGTTTATGTTCTGTTGTAATGGCAGAACTGGTACCCCAGTCTCCTGCTTTTCAGGTTAGTGATTTTCCCCCATAACACTGAAATCCATAGGTCTATTGAAATTTGTCTATGGGAGATGCTCAGAAATACACTTCCTTTCAAGATTCTCCTAGG
The DNA here is from genome assembly GCA_023553655.1 of Myrmecobius fasciatus. Lineage (NCBI taxonomy): Eukaryota > Metazoa > Chordata > Mammalia > Dasyuromorphia > Myrmecobiidae > Myrmecobius > Myrmecobius fasciatus. The sequence goes on along the minus strand of JAJPUD010000115.1, from coordinate 394,335 downwards.
CTGTGCAAGTCATATGAGCTTGTTTGCTGCAAGCATTTTTAGTCTATATTATATAGAACAAATAACATTTCAAGTCCCAGGTGGTCCTCAGGGAGAATAAGAGATTATCCTATATTTCAAAATCATCAGAGTGGAGCTCCATTAAATATAAATACAAATGAGGAAACTTTTAGAGCTCAACTAGCCCTTCTTATCTTCAGGCATAGCTGTATCTAAATCCTGACAAGTTTTTTCTTCAAAAATTTCCTCAAAGATTCTAAAACTGCCTTTTTAAAAATGGTGCTGGGTCTTCTTCCTCTATTGACTTTGAAGATAAGACTGAATCCATCTTCTCAGAGTGATAAGTTGGAGGAGAAGGGGAAGAAAAGATAATTTTCCCTTCACTCTTCCATTCCCAAGAAAAATGAGGAGGCTGGGGATTCTGGGATCCTATCCAAAACTTGGGGATTGTGTCTGAGCCCATTTTTGAACTCAGGTCCTCCTGACTTCAAAGCTGGTGCTCTAACCACTGCATCACCTAGCTGCCCCTCAAAACTTGGGGATTAACCAAACATCCTCATCTTCCTTAATAATCTTCTATAGATTATCAAGAGTGATGAGTTATTGAGGGAGGAGAAGCTCTGCTGTTTTGGAGGCGTTTCTGACCTTTGGACCTTATTTAGTGGAAAGAACAGTGAAAATAAAGGGTCAAACTCTTTTGCTCTTAGTAGCTATGTGAATTTGAAGTCACTTAATTTCTTGGAGCCTCATTTTCCACCTCTGTAAAAGGGAAGAATTGGCCTGGATGATCTCTTCCAGATCTAACAATCTAGGGATTTTTAAAAAGATTTTTTCAAGGTTCTTGGCAAAGGTCTTCCTTTAATGGTTTATTTTGACATCGAGTGATGCTCTTGTCTTGGTTCAGAGCACAAATCTAGTCAAATTCTGCTCTATTAATCCAGATGGGTATCAAGAAAGATAAGTCTCTCCTTGCTCAAACTACCCCTTGGTACCATGGTGAAAGACAGAAAAAGGCATTGAGGAGAAATCGTTCCATCTCCATGTGGTGGTTCTCTTGTACTACAAGTTTTCTATATATTTTGTACTTAACTCTTGGGGGCAGCTGTGAGCATTTGTGGTCATATAATTCCATTTGTCCCAGTCATCTTAGAAACATGGGCTGAACAATGGGACCTTGAAAAATCACCTTGTCTCAACCCCCTGCTTGCAGGTAGGATTATGACAGAAAAGAAAGATTGGTGTTGAGCTTGTTATTGAAAAATCTCCAGAGAAGGGTATTTTTTGACCTTTCTTCCTAATGGCTTCCAATGTTTCGAACAGAGTGTCTTATATTGCCTGGGAGTTAGGAGACTCTTTGTAACTAATGTTCCTCTTTCTACACATGATGGAATGTTCGGATTTGGGAAACAAGAAGTATGATCCACTGGCACCCTTTTTTGGGAGAGAAACCAAGGACTTTTCCTGGTGCTGCCAATAACATTAATGTAGGAGTGGGTGGAAATTAAGCAATAAATCTCAGAAAATTCAGCTTTAAAAAAGTAGAGTCTATGGGGAAATAACAATTATAGCAATGTGAATAATGGAAAAAAATAAGTAAGTTGAATAAAGAGAAAACACACATCATTTGATTGCATACATGTATCTTTTAAAAATATTTCAGAAGGAATCTCTAAGAGAAATCAATTTTTCTCATAGTGAATTTGTAAATGAATATTGAATTTGTAAATCAGTTTTTCTCATATTGAATTTATAAATAATAACAACTATAGTTGCCACTAATAGGTTATATTTCTTATTTTACTTCAATAATCCCATGAGATGTGAGTTACTACTAATACTGGCCCTATTTATTACATAATAGAGGCATGAGGCATTGTGAATATACAGACTTGACCTTGGAGACAAAAAGACCTGATCTATCTTTCCTTGACAAAAAATGTTTTTTACACTCTACGCTGCCTAGAGAAGCTCTAGTAAAATCTCTAATGAAGAGAAACTCAGTGTGTCAAAGTCCATTCCACTTTTTAAATAGTACAAATTGTTAAGAAGAGTTCTTTATATTCAGCCTAAAATTGCCTCTGTAAAAGGTTGTGCAACTGAGGGCCAAAAAGAAAAAAAACCTAATGTCTCTTCTATATAATTTTATATAATATTTTTTCTATAGCCCTTTAGCCCTTCAGATAGAAAAGTTAACTGTCCCAAATTTTCTCTTCTCAAGGCCAAATCATTCCTTCAACTGCTCCTTTTATGTTATAGTATAAGACCCTTCACCATGATGTCCATCCCTATCTGGATGTTATCAACATCCTCCCTAAGTTGTTTTGCCCAGATCTGACCTGAGTAATATTCCAAATGTGGTCTGACCAGAGAAGATACCAACATAATTATTATCATCCCCATTCTGAAAACTGTACTTCTCAATATGCAGCATTCTGGTTAATGTTGATTTTTTTAGTCACCATCTCAACTTGTAATTTAGTTAAATTAAAATTAAATTAAATATTAATTTATATATTAATTAATAAAATAAAATCCTGAAAGGAATGATTATTAATAGCCAATATCTTGGGGAGATCCAGAGCTCTCTCCTTATTCCAAAAATCTTTGAAAGTTCAGTTTCTTACCCCACATTTAATTACATGAAAAGGTGGTTTTCAACATTTACTTGTTTAAGATTTTGATTTCCATTTTTTCTCCCTCTCTTTCTTCCCTCTCTCCTCCTCAAGATGGCAAACAAGCTGATATAGTCATGCATGTACAATCATATTAAAATATTTCCACGTTAGTCACATTGTGGGGGAAAAAAGAATCAGAACAACAGTAAAAAAAAAAAACCATAAGAAAGGGAAAAACAGGTGAAAATGGCCTGCTTCAAACTACATTCAAACTTCATAGTTCTTTCTCTGGACATAAGTAATATTTTCCATCATGAATGAAAGTTTGGGCCCTGGGGGACATTGGCAATAATGAAAATGAATTGACTTTCCCATTCAAGACTCCTGACTGGTAGAAACTTATTCTCAGGCTTGGGTGGGATATACATTCATTGAATAGATAGCCCAAACCTGTGGGTGGTCTGGCATAGATATAATTTCTATGTCCAAGGATGACATAATGCCACTCTCAGACCTTCATTTTACTATAGCTCCCCTTCTATCCTGTTGTCCAATCAAAATTAATTGCCACCCCTCAGGAATACCTACTCTTTGGAAGGTATATGAACTGTGAATCCATTATGATTGTCTTTAGTCTGAGAGATGATCAAATGGCCATCCTTTTATTAATAACCTGCTTTAGTCTGAGAGATGATCAAATAGCCATCCTTTCATTAATAACCTGCTTGACCCTCTTAATAAAATAATTAAATTATCCAATAATTGTCTCTTGAACCTTTTTAAACATCACAGTACCTAGACCTTCTTCACACACTGATGTCTATTCATTTCTTTCTGCTCTTCTGCTTTGAAATTGATCTTTTGCCTTTGTATACAACTTTGCATTTAGCTCTAATTTGATTTTATTAGATTCAGATTTATTAGGCCATTCAGTTTATTAGATACAAATTTATTTAGATCTATTTTTAGACTATCAACACCTCTTTGCTCCCTAACTCTATAATCCACAATATTTGGTCTCCCTTTCAGATGTCATCTGCAAATTTTTTTAAAAAATTCACCAACTCTTTAATCCAAGTCATCAGTAAAGATGTTAAACATCTTGGGACTCAGGTCAGATGTTCTTCTCGTGATGTCCTCCTTCTTTTGTATAGATTCTTCTTTGGGTCCAGGAATTCATATCAATTAAAAATTCATCTACCTCTGCTAGCATCTAACCTATACCCCTCACATTTCTGTCTACTCTGCAGTCATAACATGGAAAACTATCATATGCGTTCTTGATATTCATTCCATGGTGCTTACACATTTCCCTAATCTAGTAGTCTAATAAACCTGTCCACAAAAAAAAAAGAAAAAGAAATGAGGTTAGTCTGACATGACCTGTTCTTAATGAAACAATGAATGAGCTCTTAATGAAGCTTTTAGTGATCATTGCTTCCCTTTTTTATAAAAGCTCAAAAAGTATCACTTTAATAATGTCTAAAATTTTTCCAGGATTTAAAAGTCAATCTCACTGGCACACTGTCCAAAGACTCCATGACCTTTCCTTCTTTGGGGGGGAGTGTAAGAAAAGGGGGAGGAACTCGATCTCCCTATCTCCCCAGCACTGAATTGCAGTGATTATTCATAGACCTAATCTAGAACCTTTTCCAACCAGCCACATCCTTCTCTCTCCCCGTCCAGTGGCCGAACAACTTGGTACTGGACTTAGTGTAGACATTGATTTTTAACCCTGCTACAACTCAGAACTCCTGAGATCAAACTATCTCCTGGATTCTGCCTTTCTCAGTAGCAGAGAATACCAATAAGTCATGCCCTCACCTTTTTTTTTAATTGCCTTTCTGTTCCCACAATTTTTGAAGAGGAAAAATGGCGCTGCAATTATATTTGCCACTTCTTTTGATATGTTGGGATAAAATTTTTCAGATCTGGCGACTTCACTGCTCTCTTTTCATCTTATTGTACATTTCAAACTAATTTTAACAGTTATTTGAGACTGCCTCGTTATCCCAGGACCCTGGAAAGTTACTCCAAGTGACTTGTCCCCCTGGAATCTATTTTGCATTTGATGCTTTGTTGGCATGTGCTGCATTGGAGCATGCATTACTTCCCCAAGATCAGGGAACTAGAAACGGAGGCAGCAGGAATTTGGGTTGCTGTACCTGCTTCATAGTGGGTGATGGGGGTGGGGGGGACTAGAATGATGAGTTATCCTCCGAAGATTTTTGTACTATCTATGGAGTATACACACTGGACTCTAGGTGGGTCATGGTAGCTGAGACCCAGATGGAGACAGTGCTAGACCTTGGTATTGCAGAACCTGTGATGGTGTGTGAGGGCTGGTCTTGGTGGTACTACGTGGTCTTTGATACAAATTGGAGGCTCTGAGCTGCTTACACTGTCCTGCTCTGTGCTAATACAGAATCTGAACTGTGATAGGGTGGAAAACTGAAAATTCTGCAAGGGAACCAGTTGATTGGAGTCTCCACTTTCCAGGGTCCTGAAGTGACTAGGAAGTATAGAATAACATGGTAAATTGCTTTGAAACACGTGGAAAATTGAAAGAGACCATTAAGCTGTTATTCATGAAATATAAATTTATTATTATTAGAAGCATGCTCATTAGAATGCTCTGATAATGATAATTATTAGAATATTCCCTGAAAGTGAGGATTATTTTGTTCTCTTTATTTGCTTCTCAGAACCTGGACAGCAACTGGAGAAGTTAAAAAATGCTGATTTAGTGACTATTTGTACCGCATGGTATTTTTTAATGACATTTCTTAGGTCCATATTGTGGCGTCCACTAGGTTGTAGTCTCTTCAAGGGCAGCAGCAAAGTTTCTGCTTTTTTTTTTTTTACCTCCCTCTCCCCTTCCCCCAAACACACACAACCTTTGTGATGTGTCTGCACGTTGTTTGTACTTGATAGCTGCTCACTGAATGAATTTACACCTGGAATTTAAATCTGTTCTGTGAGAATGGCATGACTTGAGTGGAGATGGAGCAGACTTTTCTCCTACCAAGGTGAAAATGTTTTCTCTTGAATAATAAAGAAGAGAAAAATTGGAGCTCCAAGAAATCTCACTTTAAGACTTCCACAAATGAGTTGCTGCCCTCAAAATAAAGCTCTGTGAGCCAAATTGGAAAATTGAGACTTGGCACTACCAGCCTCACCAGCTGGGATGTTTCTTAGCTGGAGGGGGGTAATAAGTACAGTGTTACAGCTAGAAATCTAAAGTGTATGTGTGTATATGTACACACACATAGGGTACTCTATTCCCCCCCCCAAAAAAAAGTTTGCTAGTATCTTAATTGAAATAATCAGCAGAAAATAATTTAACATTTTAAAATTATTTAAAATCTCTATGCCCTGAGAGAGATTTAAAAAATTAATGGCTAATTATGATTAGCTATAGAAAGCATGTCTTGATAGATGGACAATTGACCTTGGGAAAACTTGGATTTAGTCCTGCCTCTAACACGTGTTAGCTTTGTGACCCTGCCTAAATTAAACAACCTCTCAGAGCCTCTTCTAAAACCATAAATTAATGTGTATTGGTAGAGGGGTTTTACTCAAAGAGGAGATGCCAAAATCAGTGAAATCCCAGATCCTCACTTCTCCTTCTTTCTCCCTCCAAAGAATTATGTGAACTGAACAAAACTGCAAAAGCACCAAAAGAAAATCTATCATCACGTTACTAACTGGTGTAATGAGTGCAAATAGCCCTGGATTTAGAAGCCCTGAATTTAAAGCCCAATTGGGCAATCAGTTGGGCAACTTCCCTGGGCCTCAGTTACTCCATCTGCAAAATTAGAAGGTTGATCTCTTCTTCCTGTCCAGCTTTAAAATCCCAGGACTTTGAACTGATTTGTGATTTACATCTGCACTTGCTTCTTGATGATGTGAATTAATAGGGGGCAATGGTTAGTAAAGGTTGGAGTGGGATGGGGAGAGAAGAGACATTTTTCAGCAAGATCAATAAGGGGAATGCTTTCTGGAACTCAAGACATACATTCTTCAACTCATTCTCAATTTAGTCATGAGGTAAAAACGATACTGTGCTGGTAGATTGGTGGATGTACACACCTACAGAAGGACCACAATCTCTAAAGTGTCAATCAAATGTGTGTGTGTGTGTGTGTGTGTGTGTGATACACAGAGTATATAGCAGCATATATGCCAAGAAAGTAGACTAGACAATAAAAGAGACAAGTACCCCAGCCTCATTTAAGCTTTGGCTGTCAGAAGAACAAAACATTTCAAGATGCATTGTCTCAGTGGTTCCTAGAAAGATACATTGCTTTCCAGCTGTATACCAGGGGTATCTGGGAGACAAAGAGGCTCTTTCAGCCTTTCCCGGAGAAAGGGCTAAAATGACACAGAATCTCCGCTCTTTTTATCTTCAGTGGTTCAGAGAAGTAGCCCCAGCTGGTACAGAATGATTCAGTAGGTTTCTCCTTCCCTTCTTCCCGCCCTCCAGTCTTTGCCTGTATAATCTGAAATAGATTTGCCTTCCAACGCAGTGGACCAGAACCACTGACCTCTTCTGGCAGCATCCTGGTGACATTGTTGTTTGGCGTTCACTTTCTTTTTTTCTTTAATTAAAGCTTTTTATTTTTCACAGCATATGCATGGACAAATCTTCAACATTAGCCCTTGCAAAAACCCTGTGTTCCAATTTCCCCCTTTCCCCCACACCCTCCCCTAGATAAGCAAGTGGTCCAATATATGTTAAACATGGTAGAAATATATGTTAAACTCTATGTATACATATTTATGGAATTATCGTGCCTCACAAGAAAAACAAGAGAAGCAAAATAAAATGCAAGCAAACAACAACAAAAAGAGTGAAAAGGCTAAGTTGTGAACCACACTCAGTTCCCCCAGGCCTCTCTCTGGGTGCAGATGGCTCTGTTCAGTGATGAAGATGAACTGATGCTGAATGAAATCAGCAGAACCAAGAGATCATTATACACAGCAACAAGACTATACGATGATCAGTTCTGATGGATATGGTTCTCTTTAACAATGAGATGATTCAAACCAGTTCCTATTGTTCAGTGATGAAGATAGTCATATACGTCCAGAGAGAGGCCTGTGGGAACTGAGTGTGGTCCACAACACAGCATTTTAATGCTTTCTGTGAATATTTCCATGCATGTTGTTTTCCTTCCTAGGTTGTTTTTTCTTCTTCTCTTTCTAGATCTGATGTTTCTTGTGCAGTAAGATAACTGTATAGATATGTATACATATGTTGGATTTGTCATATAATTTAACATGTATTAGACTACCTGTCATTTAGGGGTGGGGGTGGGAGGAAGGAAGGGAAAAACGGGACAAAAATTTGCAAAGGTCAATGTAGAAAAATCACTCATATGTTCTGTAAATAAAAAGCTTTTAATAAAAATAAAATATATATATATAAAAGAATCAATCTGGGAAGAGAAGATGCTCAGGGTTTCTGACCAGAACAGGAACAATTCCTATTTGCACTTGCCCTGAGTCGTCAGAACCCAAACAATGAGCCATTGATGCTTAGTGTGTGACCTATTATTGGCCAATCAATGAGGGCCAGAGTGATTTTTGGGTTGAAAGGCATAGAGAATCCCAGTGGACTTTACCAAAGCCTGGTTTTCCAGAGCTGCATTACAAGAAATCATAAATGAAGCTGCATGCCCCAGAAGACAATGACAGACAATGGGGAGATAATGGTGTAACGTCTTCTTGCTCCAAAGCCATCACTTTCTCCTGTTCCAGATTACCATGGACATACTTTCTCCTATTCCAGATTATCACATGCACTTTCTCCTGTTCCAGATTGCCACACACAGACTTTCTCCTGTTCCA
>JAJPUD010000115.1:357579-375986 GCA_023553655.1 Myrmecobius fasciatus | reverse complement strand
AGAGAGGCAGAGGGGGAAGGGAGAGAGAGACAGACACAGAGAAGAAATAGAGAGAGAGAGAGGCAGAGGGGGAAGGAAGAGGAAAAGGCAGAGATAGAGATGGAGAGGGAGAGAGAGACAGGGAGTGCGTGAGACCAAGAAGGAGGACAGAAAGAGAGATGGAGTGGATGGGAGAGGAAGAGGTCCTGAAGGACCCCCTTTCCCCCCAGGAGGGGGCCGGAGCCATATTTTGTGGCTTGAAAAGGCCATTGTCCTTCTGTGGCTCCCGCGGGGGCAGGGCTGCCAGCTTCAAAGAGCTTTCCTGGGGATGGAGTGAGCAGAAAGAACCAGAAGAGGGCTGGAAACTGCCATCCTCTGGCAAGCTGGGTTTCAGGGCTCCCTTCTCTCTCCCCGGCCGCCGGGATTTGGGGCAAAAGTGAAAATAAGCAAAGAAAAGGCAAAGCCCTCCCAGCCCCCTCCCCGGGCTAAGCCAGAGATCCCATACAAGTGCCTCCTTTGGGCGGGGGGACCCTGAAAGCTCCCACTTAACAGCTTGAGCTTTGGCAGCTCTCTTTCCTGGGCTGCCAGCCCCGAGCCTTGAGTGAATGTTTTTCTAGCTGGGGTCCAGGGCCTGGGCAGAGGGCCTTCCTTTGAGGATCTGGGGAGGGCGTGGACTCCGTCTGGGACCTTAGGAACCCCATGGCTCCTGCTCTGGCCCGCCCGGGGCATCCCATTGTCTTGGGGGAAGATGTTCTTACAGTGGCCCGCAGGCCCAAAGTAATGCGGGAGGGGGAACCGGGTCTGAGTTCTAATCCCGACACTGTGATTGACACTCTCCTGATTTTCAGATCTCACTTTCTTTGCCTTTCAAGTACAAATAGGAGGCCATACATTTCGAGTCCATCCAGTCCCACCTATTATTTTAAACCTGAGGGGGGGGCGCAAAGCACCGCCCAAGGGGATACAGGGGCAGGATTTGCTGTCCGGTGTTCTTTCCCTATCACCCACTCCTCCTCTCTCCCCGGACTTCTTGATTTTTTATCTCAGGGGATTTGTGAGGAATAAATGAAAACGTTTGGTAAGACACTCGTAAATGTATTTTGTTGTTCAGTCGTGTTTGATTGTGATGGGTTTTCTTGACAAAGGTACTAGAGTGATTTGCCGTTGTTTTACAGATGAGGAAACTGAGGTAGATGGGATAAAGCGGCTTGCACGGCTAGTCAGTGTCTGAAACTGGTTTTGAACGAGGGTCATTCCGACTCCAGATATGGCCTTCTATCCATGGAGCCACCAAGCTGCCCCTACTTTCCACAGCTATCCTCAGGGTGATCGCTAGGGTAGGACTTAGAGACCCCGGGTCCCTGCCAGGATCTGGCGCATATTCAGTGAGCAGACTTGGGCAAGGTGCCTGAGTTTCCTTACCTGTTAATTGGGAGTGAGGAAAATTGAATGAGAGAACTTCCAAAGTCGCTGTAGCCAGCCCTAAACTTTTGCCCTTGGGATCTGAAATGCTAAGGGAATATAGTGCTGGACAGTGGTCATGGATCCAGAATGATCCTTCTAAGTCTGTGCAGGGCTTCAATCAGCAAGCATCTATGAAGCACTTGCTGTGTGCTGGCATGGTGATACGTGCTAAGAATACAAATCCAAAAGTTCTTGCCTCCAGTTACTCTAGGGGACCCCCCCCATTTCAGAACATGATGGGCAAAGAAAAGGAGGCTTTGGGTTTAGTCCAGAGATTCTTCCCTTTTTCTCTATCATGGAAGCTTTTGACAATCTGATGAAATGTATGGACTTCATCTCAACATAATGACTTTAAAGATATAAAATAAGACACAAGATTGAGAAGAAAAGCAATTATAATTTTGGTCAGTGTTGAAATATAGTTATCAATATTTTTTCAATTGAAAATCATGGAACTGTGAATGACTAAGCTATTCTGTGTATTGCAAATGTTCAAATCCAGGCATATGGAGGAAATTGCTATCCACTTCCAGGGAAAGAACTGATAAACAGAATTATGCATAGTAAGGTTATATAAATGTATACATAATACAGGCATGTATATGAAATGGTGATCTATAATTCTATAGAGTTGGGAGGGAGGTAATTTAGAGCTTAAAATTTAACAAAAATAAATGAAATAGAAACAAACAATTTATGGGCCCCAGGTTAAATGGGGTCTAGAAAATCCCAGGGATTTTAAGTAGAGCCATGGAAGAGCAGATTGTCATGCCTTTTCTAATAGTAAGAGTAGTATTGATTTTTATTATTATTCCCTTAGCAAGAGACAAAAAGTCGAGGGAGAGCAGGGCAGATGGTCAAGCCCTGGTGGACGGAAAGTCTGCTCTGGTGCTGGGGGTGCCTGAGGGAGGGGGGGAAAGGGGGGAACCATTTGCAAGAGTCTCAGGCAGCATGTTTAGCCTGAAGGGATGAGATAGCGGTATCTGTCTCTAAGTATTTAAAGTGATTGTAGAAGAGGGATTACCTACTTCCATTTGGTCCCAGAAGATTGAAACAGAAGCCATGGGTGGGAATTGCAAAGCCACAAATGTAGAATCTGCATCAGGGGAAAAAAAAGTAACTTTTAATTCTTAGAGCTGCCTAGAGAGGGGAGATAGCTTCCCCAACCCTGGAGATCTTCAAATAGAAGCCAATGACTTGTCTAATATGCCCTGATGGGGATTTCTCTCATGTAGGGATCAGACTAGACTGCTGCTGAAATCTCTCCCAGCTCTCATATTTTGTGATTCTATGAAAAGTAATCCAGCTGGGATCCCTACGCTATACTTACCCGGACAGGAGAATGGATTCGGAGTGCTAGAAGCCCTCTGATTCAATCAATCCCTCTCCCAGAGATCAAAAAAGTAGAGTGGGATTGTGTCACCCAGTGTGTCTGGAGCATGTTTGCTCTTGTTATACCTTTGATGTAAATATTCCTTTGTAAAAGTCTGACTGAGCATTTAGATGGAACTAGAGGGACACCTAAAATGGAAAAAAATACAGTTATTTGAGGCTTGAACCAGTGACAAAGACTAGACCCTTAGCCTTCTTGGGGTCCCAGAGGACCCTGCCAGAATTGTTGCCTGCCCAGGTGAAATGTAACCATCTGGCTTTTGGGCATTAGTCCAGAGTCATGGACATTTCCTAAGTATGAATTTTCGCTCTGTTGGAAGACCCCAAGCTAGATGCTGGAGGAGATTTGTAAGGTACATTCACTGCTTCAAGACTGTCATCTCCTTGGCTCAATGCTTCAGGGATCTGAGATGGTCATCATGGGTCCTCCAGCATGGACTATAACCTCCCCTAGGTGCCTTTGTAAGTTACAGGGGGCTGAAAATATGGCCACTGCGGACCACCTGCTGGTGACGTCCACTGAATTAGCTAGGCTGATCCATGATGGCTCCTAGGAAGTTTATCTTCACGTCCAGGGTCAAAGGCTTTCGAGCTTGGTATATATGGCCTGATAGAGCTTGGTGGTCACTGGCATAAACATGGAAAATACAGGCTCACTTGAGCTTAGAAGAGATGGAGGGGATTTAAAGAGCTATAGGTTATAGATATACAATGGCAATTCACTTACAATGACCATGCAGGAAATTTAAAAGATAGCATCAAGGACATATGTAACTAGAAATGGAGGTGGATCAGTCATGTAGCCAGACTAAAGGAACAGATTAGTAGGCTATTGTTCTGGACTATTGTCCTATTCTATCTAGACTATTAAATATTTAATATTTAAGGAACTAGAGCCGTGATTCCCAACCTCTCCAGTTATTGCTTCTCCTTTTACAAATAATAACTGGTGGGGCAGTGGATGGAGTGCCCTGGACTCAAGAAGATCTCACACACTTACTGGTCATTTGACTCTGGACAATTGCCTTCTAATAATAATAATAATAATAATAATATCAGCTGGCATTATAAATACTTTAAAGTTTTCAAAGCATGGCACATTTAAACCTCACAGCAATCTTGCCAGAGAGAAATTATTTTTATCTCCATTTTATAGATGGAGGAAACTGGGTGATTTGCTTAAGATCACACAGCTAGTAACTCTCAAAGGCTGAATATGAGCAAGCCCAGTGCTCTCTACTCCACTACAACCAGCTGCCTTTAATCAATGTGAAGGAATTTCTTGAACCTCCACATAATCAGAGTTGCATAATGAGTATGCATCATTTGTGAAAATAGGGAATAACAAAATGCTTTTCTCAATTGACTTCTGCTTTTAAATGGGATCATATTTTAACAATGAGATCATTTCCACTTTAAAATAAACTTCATTTTTTGGTCTATTGTAAATGCTCAGGGTGTGAGAAAATGAAAGTGACTCAGACAGGAATGAATGACAAAAGAATTCTATTTAGCTCAGAATCCACAAAGCACCGTTCCAAGCCCTGAGGACACAAATAGAGGCATGGCTCTCACTTCCTAATGAGGAGATGGCACACTTAGGGGCTTTCAGCTCCAAGGCAGATAAACGGGGCCCCTTGGTCCTCAGGGTCTGGCAGCAGAGCAGATTCTTGTGAAGGGAGCATCCGCTGCTCAAATCCCCCTTCTGATGGGAGCCAGTGGACAGGGCCACCGCCTGGGATGGCCAGAACTTTGTCTGGACGATAGCATCTAGGTCCAGTCCTTTCATCTTGAGTTTGGGGATCCTCCAGCAGATTCTAGGTGCTCTGTGGGATGTGGTGCACTTAGAACCGAAGCTCATGAGGTCCCATCAATGCGCTTTCTTTTTCCAGTCAATCAGACTGATTTAAAACAAAAGATGTCAAATGGTAAATGTATTCACAGAAAAAGATTCTTCCCATGTGCAGATGCTCCCATGTTATCAGTGGGACTGACACACGTGAAAAGAACATGGGATAGAACATGCACACAGCACAAAATACATGTGTGGGCAGACATTGCCCTGGAAGGCCCCTATCTACAGGAGGGCATGTTGGAGAAACCCGGTGGCCGAGGATGGCCCTGTGGAGGGGACACTCCCGACCTCCAATACCATGGCTCTGCAAATAGCTTCCAAGATTGTCACCACACTGTGCTGGGGGTGCTCTGTCAGAGCCAGGAGGGTCTTCTCCCTGCTAATAGCCATTTTCTACTTTTTGCCCCAAAGCCTTTACAGTTGCTGAACTTTTGGGGTTACCAGCCCTGAGCTTCATCTCTTTGGATTGACTTGCTATTCATCTCAGCTTCCTCCGTAATGTAATGATTAGAAAGCCTCTACCTGCCTAGACCAGGTAAGGAAAGCTAAGTAGCGAACACTTCCTCCGAAGCCATTAGCCAGGATGAGTCCCAGATAATCCGCTGCTGGATTTGAATTCAGAGCAGCCTTCCCAGCTTGGTAGGACCGCCAGAGCCTCTGGAATCTCTGGGAAAGGCTTAGGGAAGCCCGAATCATCTCTAGGCACCACGAGGCAGTGGAAGAGAACTTGAGTGGGGATGCTCTGAGCGTGTTCCTGCTTTTCCTTCCATTGGTTCCAAGTTGCTTTCGGGTAGTGAAGGTTCTCATTCTGTATTCTGGCAGCACAGGCCCTGGAGCTTTAAACAACTCCTTGAATGGAATATCTTTGCCACTTTTTGCACGTCTCTTTATTAGTAACCCGCTCTGTACCACTTGCCAACGTCCACGGCGCATCTCTCTATTGTCCATTGGTTTTGTAGACCGTCCAGAATACTTCCAGTGTGGCAATCCCCTCCACTGGCATGGAATCAGAACCCATCTATAGCTTACCAACCCCAGAGGTACCTAGGGCAGAGGCAAGTTAAACCGCTGGGTTCTCACGGCTTGCGTAGCAGAAGAAAGCTTTGAACCCAGGTCCTCCCGACTCCCAGACGAGCCCTTTGCCCACTGTGCCAAGTTGCCTGTCATATATCTTTTAAAAATAATACAATATTGTTCTTAACTTTTTAAAACGGGGAACTGACATTATAAAGGGGCAGAGAAGCATCCGGAATATATTATTTCTGTTCTTATTCAGAGTTGGCGAGCCTGGGGAGCAGCTTCAGTAGCCATGGAAGCAGGTGTGACTGGAAAGACTGATGTGTGCCCGCGGTCCTCCCACTGTGGACACTGTGAACACTGCCCTTTGTTTTGTGGCCATCGCTGCCGTTTGTACAACATCCAAACCAAACTCAAATGCGAAATGTTTGGAGGCTCTTCAAAGAGCATCCAGGGGTGGACTGGCAAGGAGAGATGTTCCTGCCAGGAACTCTGCCAACCAGGCCCCGATCCCACAGAGAGGGCATGGTGGGGCTGAACCAGCTCGTACACCGCCTTCCTGCTAAAAGGAGGCTTTGTCCGGCAGACTCGTTCAGAATCTAGAATGTCGGAGCTAGAAGCGAGTGTGGAGCCCGACGGTGCCAGAAACAGGGTCCAGAGAGGGTCGCTTGTCCAGTGTCACAGGGATAGGGAGTCAGGATCCAAATCTGTTCCCTTGGTACTCAGAATAAGCCATCCCTAGCTGAGGTAACAATGTGTGCCCTGCCACTAGAAAGCCACCTGGGGACTCTACCTTCCCTTATCCACAAAATGGGGAGAATAGGATAATTTGTGTTCTGATCTGTGCCAGGTGAGGATCAACTGAGATGAGAAAACCTGAGTCCACTTATTTTTCAGAAGTGGGAGGCTCAATGAGCTGGAATATGGGCTGTGCTTTAAGATTTTGATGAAGTACTTATCTCTTTGCTCGGTGTTTTTATTCCTCTTTTCCTTCTTTTTAAAAAAATATTCTTTGTAATATTTTATTGTATGAAACATCTCTCTGGAAGAGGGGGAGGAAAACTGATTTTAAAAACAAAACAAAAAGTAGTTCAGTTGCCACATGGAACGATTTCTTTCCGGTGTTTGTCAGTTGATTTATTCTGGGTTTTGCTGCCCTGATTTGGATAAGCCAGATCCAGATGGGTTCGGGTGGTACACTTGACATTCTGTTGCAGCATGGTTAGAATCCAGTGTTTTTATTGGAGAAGGGACCCAGAATTGAATCCTGCCATCTCCATGGTTGTAGCAAGTTATTCAAACCTGAACCTTGATTGCCTCATCTGTAAAATGAGAATAATAATAGCAGCTAGCTCATAAGGCTGGGGTGAGGATTTGGTGGTAATGTGTGCAAATCTTAAAGCATATAAATATATTATATGTCCATCCCCATTTCTATGGTAAACACTGGAACTTTAAAAAATGATTTGTACTCGGGTAGAGCTTGAGAATCTAACAACTCCTTTCACCCAAATCACGTTATCTGATCCTCAGAGCTACTTTTTGAAGTCTTTATTAGAATTTCTCCATCCCTGAGCTGAGGCTCCACGGGGTTTGAATTCACTGTAATGGCAAGGTAGTGAGCTTCCCATCACTAGAATTCTTCCAGCAAAGACTAGATTAGACCTTTCCTTTCCAGGAAAATTATAGAGGGGAATCATCTCTTAGCTGGTTGTTGACTTAGATGACTTTCTTTTTTAATGTTTTATCAGTCTTTTTAATGACTTTTTCTTTCCCCCTTTCCAATAGAACCTTTCCATGAAATAAAGCAATATAATAGAGTAAAACAAATTAAGACATTGACTACGTTTGGAAATGTGTCACTTCTATGTTTATAATCTACCACTTCTCCAATAAGAGAAGTAAACCAGAGTCTGATGGTCAAATGTTTAACAATAGGCTGGGGGGGGGGGATATATACAGGGTACGCTTTTAAATCTAGTCTGTATTATTGAAATTTTCTTCATCATTTTCTTAAAATCAAGAACATGAAAGATAAGTTGGTTTAATTTGTAATGTTTGCTAGCTATTTGGTTTTTCTCCGTGTCCTAGACCTCCCTGATATATGCGCCTGCTAATGCTGTTCAGTTATAGGGTATGATGAACTTAGTATCTTTCTTTGGACGACTTTGATGTTCTCTTCTAGATTTAATATTCTGGGATTCTCTGAGGTTTAGGTTAATAGAGCTAGTTAATGGTGGTTCTAGGATTCGAATCCGAGTCCTATATTCACCCCAGAACATTATCCTTACTTATTCAAAAGAGGCGTCAAAGCTAAAACCTGGCTCTTAGGATCCAAATCTGCTCATTCGACAAAAGCCAGAGAATGGACATCAGATGGGATTTTCTTCTCCGTTGCCCCTACCCTGGGCTGCCTTCCAGCTGGAACCCTGTCCGGTGGAAGGCTCTCTGGCCTGTCACTGATCCCATGAGCCAAGAAGTCCTCAGAGAGCCGATATTTTTAGAACCCTGGCACAAGCCAGAAAGGCGCAGAATTTGATATTTACCAAGACCTAGTTTCCCTCTATAAATATCAAGTCGCTGTAATTAGCACCCAAACTATTTACTGTTTAGTCGATCATTTTAATGACGAAAAATACCATTTGTTACCATTTGAAAAACAAATAATGTCCATATGGTTTTCTCTTGGGGAGATCTGGCCCTTTATGATTAAACATCACAAATTTAAATTTAGAGAATAACAGTTTTTTGTTTCTTGGTCACATGACTATTGGGGATGGGAAACATACACACACACATCCTGTCATCTGTCTATTAAGGATCATGGTGAAAGATATTGTTATTTAGCAATAATAATTATGATAGTAATGATACTGGCGAAGAAGTAGAGGATAGTAACTCGCATTTGTTTGTCAGTCTAGGTTTGCAACGTACTCTTTCTACCATTTTGTTCGATTTGACTTAGAATCTTCCAAATAATGTGAAATCTCCCCAAATCCATCCATCATGGCATGGGGGCTTGTTGGACCCTTTTCAGGCTGTCTCCCCAACTTTGGTGTGTCAGTACTGCCCGACTCTTACCTGTGGCACCAAGAAGCTGTAGCATGCAAGTAGTCACATCCTAGGAAAAGTATCTCAGCAGCTCATGGTGAATGCTATTCCCATCCGGAGAAAGAACCCTAGAGTCTGAATGCAGACCAAAGTATGCCATTTTCACTTTTTTCTGGCTTTTTTTCTTTTGTTGTTTCTTCTTTCACAACGTGACTAATGTGGAAATATATTTGCACACGTAGGACCTATATCAGATCACTTGCCATCTTGGGAAGGGGCAGAAAAGAGGGAGGAACATTTGGCGCCCAAAATTTTACAAAAAAAATGAATGTTGAAAATTGTCTTTATATGCAATTGGAAAACATTATTTACTAAAAAAAATAGAATGATGTTAGAAAAGGGAAAAAAGAGAATAAGGATTTTTAGTCTTTTGGGGGGGATAACCCCCTATTTAGCACAGTTCCTGGCACATAGTAGATCCTTAAAATGCTGGCTGACTGACAGATTGGGTAATAGCTGGGAAGTCAAACAGACTGACCATTAGAATGGTCATGTCATACTCAAGTACAAATAGATCCCTATAGCTGTGTATTGATTTAGATGACCATTCTTTTTTTTTATTAAAGCTTTTTATTTGTATAACATATGGATAGTTCCCCAACATTGATCTTTACAAAGCTTTCCATTACAAATTTTACCCCCAGTCCCTTCCCCTCCCCTAGATGGCAGGAAGTCCACTACATGTTAATAATGTTGAAATGCTTGAGAAGTTATGCAAGAAAAATCCTATCTACAAGAAAAAAAAAGAATCAGAGAAAGGCAACACAATGCAAGCAAATGTCAGTAGAGATCATGAAAATGTTACGTTGTGGTCCATATTTCATGTCCCTCTTTCTGGGTGTATATGGTTTTCTTCAGTGAACAATTGGAACTGGTTTGAGACAATTCTTTGTTGCAGAGAGCCACGTCCATCAGAATTGATCATCATGTAATACTGTTGTTGCTGTGTATGATGATCTCCTGGTTCTGCTCGTTTCACTCAGCTAGATGACCATTCTTTAAAATTGTCTATATCGTATTATATTTTTATTTTTTTAGTTAAACATTTCTCAATTATATTTTAGTCTGCTCCAGACCTCACTCAAGAGTCGAACCACTGTTTCCGGCTCTCAGGACTTGGATTTGGCACAGCTGCCATAGAATATTGAATGTTAGAGCTAGAAGGAATCTTAGAACAGAGAATGTTAGAGCTAGGAAAAGCCTAGAACATAGAACCTGGGCTGTCAGAGCTCAAAGTCCTTCCCTCATAATTCCTCTAACATGTCACTCAAGGCTCATTGTCCTTCTGCCCACAACAATGGTGTCAAAGAGAAGTGGAAATAAGCCAGCACACAGGATCCCTGCACATGCATATTGACTTAAAAAACCACATATTAACATTATCTGTGTTCTATGATATTTTTATTTTGCGAGATGTTTTCTAATTGATTACATTTTAATATGGTTCTGTAGGAGCATCGTTGGTATGCATCTGTACTGCTATTTGACATTTCTGAAGTATACCACCCAACAATCAAATCTTTGTTTCTTTTTTTCTCCCAGTAAATAATGGTAAATCAAATGAGTTAAAACTAAAGATCTGAGAATGAATCCTGAGCTTCCATTTGCTAGCTGTGTTAGCTTGGACAATTCAATTCACTTTTCTGGACTTTCATTTTTTCCAAAGTAAAATGGAGAAATTGGATTACATAACCTCTAAACTCCTTTCCAGTTCAAAATTTCTGATCCTTTGGTCCTAGGAAGGTGGTATGGTACAGTGGAGAGTGTATCAAAGAATCTGGGATCTCTATTTTCACATTTGGGATCGTGAGGAAAAGCCCATTTCTTCCCTGGGTTCCAAATTCTTTACCTGCAAAAAGAGTGTTTGCCTTCCTGGTCTCAAAGCTTGTTCTAGTTCTAATGTTCTTCTGTAGTTATGATAATTTTTAACAATACTTGGGCCAACATTAAGTGAGGGAGGAATTGGGAGAGAAATGAAACCAATTAAACTGTGATTGCTCTTGCCACTAGCTCCCCTACCATTCATCTTCCCTGGATTCTTTGTTCACATCCTTGGAGTGAGGAAGAAATCAGCTTTTCCCAACCTGTCCGGAGCCTCCATGACACCTCCTCCCCCTCATACATGTCTACACCTGGATGTGCAAAAGCAGTGACTCCCCTGCCCCGTGCTCATTTTGTCCTCATTCAGATCCTGTCTGTCTGGCAAGGCTTGGCCATTACGAACCAATCTCATCTGGGAACAGTGAGAGTTTGTTCATTGCCACTGTAGAACCAACAGATGGTGCTTCCCGACATTTTGTTTTATGAGCCTCTCCACCCTCCCCGAAACACTCGCACACAAAAAGAGGCATCTGTTTATTTGTTTAATTTCTTTGCAGAGAAATGGTAGGTTAAAAACCAAACTATGCTTCGACTGACCCTTGGAATTAGGCAGGACCTCCCTTGACACAGAACAACTCATTGAAATAAGATAGGTTGAAGTCTTTAATGACTTTCATAAAGAAGGTGATTTTAGGTTTGTTGTTAGGGGGGAAATGACAATTGGAGCTGTCCACAGTTAGTGGGACTGCCTCAAGAAGAGGTAGGTTTCCCCTCTTTGGAGGTCTTCAAGTGGAAGCTGGATGATAAGTGGGTGGATAGAATATAATGGCCATCACTTTCGCATATGAATTGTACTAGTCACTGATATGCGCCTTCAGTTTCTATGATTTCGACTCTGTAATGACTCTAAAACTCATTATGAACATAAAATAAGCTCTTTTATAACACAACAGTGGACCACATAACTCATGACTCGGATCAGGAGGCAGCCTGGAGGTGAGGAGAAGAAGGCTGTTTCTGAATCAATAGGATTTGGGTTTCAAGTCCTGCCCATGACGTAGGTCTGTGTGTGAAGCTAATCCAATTACTCCTCAATGCTTCCAGGAAACTCTCCAAGACTTAGTTGTGTGTAGGTGGGTTCAGATCTGAAGCTGAGAGTTCCCTACCCTGATGGAATCATTTAAAAAAACTGAAAGGCATAACGACCCTGTCATGACTCGGGGTTAAATACCAACCAAACTCAAGGAGTTTAGCAAAAAAAAAAAAAAAAAAAAAAAAAAAAAAGGATCACTCTACTGCACAAATATTCCAAAAGACTGAAAGATCGGCTTAGGAATAAAAAATTTTAAAGTAGGTCACTTTCTCTCAACATCAAAGATATTAGAACTGAAGAAAGCTTTGGCTGTTTCTAAGATATCTTCCAGAACCCATCTGGGATGTTGTGTAATATTAGAAGCATTGAATTTCAATACTCAATGTAGTCATAAAATCATAGAATTAGAGAACGTGAAACTGGAAAATATTTTAGAAATTATTTCGTCTAAAACCTTGATTTCATAGATCAAGAAATGGATCTGAAGGTAACCAAAGGAATTTCCTCAACTTTCCCTCAGATAGTAGTGAGAGAAGATTTTAATCCTACTCCTCTCATTCTAATTCCCAAGAGAATAGAAACTATGTTTTTTAAAAAGTTTTTATTTTTAATATTGTTTTGCATTTATTAGAACAAATGCTTCCTTGAAAATTCTCCTGGGCCAAAGTTCTCTCTTATACATATATTAAAGTCATTTTGTTGTTGTACAATCATGGTGGACTCTTTACCAGATGTGTGATCCAAAGGTTGACACAACCTGCCCTCTTTAATTCTTTCAGATTTGGTCCATGTTCTGTCTTCCTCCACTGGCTCTAGGGCTCAACCAGGTTGGCCAATTTGTTCCCCATCTACAACGTTCCTCTCTTTGTGTCTTTCCATGAGCTGCCCCCAAGTCTGGAAGGGATTCTTTTCACTTCTTTTCCATGAAAAGTTTGCCCAAATGTCATTTCTCTTGATCCTCCCAACTCCATTGTCTCTTTCTGCTGAAATCATTTTCTTTTTACTTTAAATATATTTTCCATGAGAAGGAAGAGTTATATTGTGGATAGGGAGCTCACCTTGCAATCCAGAACTGAATTCAAGTCCCACTTTGACACACACTGGCTATATAATCCTGGTCAAGTATTTTTTTTTATTAGTGTTTTATTTACAAAACATATGCATGGGTAATTTTTCAACATTGACCCCTTGAAAAGCCTTTGCTCCAAATTATCCCCTCTTCCTCCTCACCCTCTCCCCTAGATGGCAGGTAGTCCAATACATGTTAAATATGGTAAAATATATATAAAATCCAGTATGCGTATACATATTTATACAGCTATACAGTTGTCATGCTGCACAAGAAAAATCAGATCAAGAAGGAAAAAAAAACTGAGAAAGAAAACATAATGCAAGCAAATATCAATAGAGTGTGAAAATTCTCTGTTGTGGTCCATACTCAGATCCCACAGGCCTCTCTCTGGGTGTATATGGCTTTCTTCCTCACTGAACAATTGGAACTGGTTTGAAGCATTTCATTGTTGAAGAGAACCATGTCCATCAGAATTGATCATCATATAGTCTTGTTATTGCCATGTATAGTGATCTCCTGGTTCTGCTCGTTTCACTCAGCATCAGTTCATGCAAGTCTCTCCAGGCCTCTCTGAAATCTTCCTGCTGGTCATTTCTTACAGAACAATAATATTCCATAACATTCGTATACCACAATTTGTTCAGCCATTCTCCAACTGATGGGCATCCATTCAGTTTCCAGTTTCTAGCCGCTACAAAAAGGGCTGCCACAAACATCCTTGCACATGTGGGTCCCTTTCCCTCCTTTAAGATCTCTTTGGGATATGAGCCCAATAGAAACACTGATGGATCAACAGTTTGATAACTTTTTGAGCATAGTTCCAATTGCTCTCCAGAATGGTTAGATCCATTCACAGTTCCACCAACAGTGTATCAGTATCCTTGGTCCAAGTATTTTAATCTCAGTATTCCAGGCTACTAAATTTCACAGATAGTGTTCTGGAGCCAGCTTGTACAACCCATGAGAGAAAATCGTCAATTTTCATTGTAACGTTTCTCAAAAAAATTGAGAAAATCCAATATCTCTCCAAAAATTGAGAAATGTTTAGAAAAAAGTAAGAGGGCCTGATTTTATTGCTAAGTCAATTATCTGCACTTAAGAAAGTCATGGAGAAAATGTTAATAATGCAAATGAAACTTTAAAAGTATATCGGGTGTTGGGGGCAGCTAGGTGGCGCAGAGGATAGAGCACCAGCCCTGAAGTCAGGAAGACCTGAGTTCAAATCTGGTCTCAGACACATAACATTCCCTAGCTGTGTGACCCTGGGCAAGTCACTTAATCCCAATTGCCTCAGCAAAAAGCAAAAAAAAAAAAAAAAAGTATATCGGGTGTTTTCAGAAAGCAGGTTGTTAAACATTTACTTAGCACATCCCTGAATGGTTCTACTAGTATGGACAGAGGGAGCTTCCTCTCCAGAACTCCCTTCTTCAGTGAAATGACAGCTCTAGGCTCTATCTATAGTTTGAATATATTTATAGTGTTCATATTGTTTGCTGATAGAATGTAAGTTGCTGAAGGTTAGAGACAGCACACTTACTAGCTGTATGATCCTGAAAAAGTCACTTAACCTCGATTGCCTAAAAAAAGAAAAAAAAAACAAGAATAGGGGTGGCTTTATTTGTCTTTGAATTTTTGCTTTAATATTTAATACAGTACATTTTAAATAAATGTATGCTAATTGAGCTACATCTCTATCAAATGTAAATCTTAGAGAAATAGAAAAAGGTCAGACTGGCTGGTGCAGCCATTCTGTCGCTTCCAAAAGGGATCCTGTTTGCGAACAGCTGCTGTCTGGGTCCCTGGCTTTCCCTGTGGACACCACCCAGTGCTGCTGCCCTCGGAGCATCAGTGGGCCAGCGGCCAGAGGCAGCGGTCACTGTTGTCCTCAGCACGGCCTGGAAGTCCTTCCCTGGACACACTATGAAAGGACAAGCTGTGCAGAGAAGTAGATTGCATGGGGGTGAATAGTTAGAGAGTGCCGTGTCTATATCAGACTGGAAGAGGTCCCCCAGGGACATGTCACTGTCCTGTTCAAGTTTGTATTAATAACTAGAGTGAAGAGGGATTCATAGCTGTTCCCTTTACACATATCATCTCATTTGATCCTCACAATAACCCTGTGAGGTAACTACTGTAATTATGCTTTTTGCAAATGGGGAAATTGAGGCTCAGAGAGCATACATGATCTACTCAGTATCACGTGGCCAGCCAGTAGGAGTTTGAAGAAGGATTTCACTCTAACTGTATTGTTTCACAAGTTCACAATCATTGAACCTGAGTAGGGCTCTGGAATGGGAACAAAAATAGCTAATGTCTTTGATGACAGGATGGGGATTGCAAGAGTCTGAGCTGTTTTTCTGAGTGGTTGAAATGGAGGCTCTAATTTCTTTTTTTAAATAAAACCAGCAGCATTACATATATAAAAGTAGAAATCTAATTAATTCAGTGACTAGCCTCTCCTTTGATGAACAGAATCAGGAAAACACTATGGGCAATTATATAAATAATATAAATTAATTTAAAGTAAAATAAATTTAAAAGCTTTCTTGAGCAAAATTAATGCAAATAGGGTAAGAGAGGAAGTATTCAACTAGAGAAAAAATATAGCAAAATGTCTGCAAAGTTTTGGCAATCAGGAAATAGACAGCCTGAAGAAATATATCATACCCAGACTTACTAGATTAATGACTACAACCTGGACTACAACAGACAAAAGACGGTGACTACAATGGGAATGGAATAAGCAATAAAACTATTGAAAGCCGAAGCTGTTCAAGCATGATGACTGAGTTCCAGAGAGAGAGAGAGATCCACCGAGAAGCCAGAGAGAGAAGGCCCTTCTCTCCCTTCTTTGTGGAGGGAAGAGACTCTGGGAGTGGATGGATGTGCATGTGTTGGAGGTGTTAGTTGTCCTGAGCTATTTTTTCCTGTTTTTTATTCTTTGCTTAATGTACTGATGACAGTTTTCTGACAAGTTTCCTGCTAAATTCCCCTCTCCCCCTTTCTTCCACAACACACACACACACACACACACACACACCACACACAGTTTATAGACATACCAACAATCAACAGAACGATTGTCTAGGGGATGGTGGGGGAAGGATGAACTACATTGGGAAATGAAGATAACAGATAAACAAAAGATAATAAACATTTTGGAAATATATTGTAAAAGTTGAATGTAAAGTCTTGCAAATGATAGGGGAGGGGAAGCAGCAAAAACCCTTTTCCCTTTGGGATAACTACAATTTTAGCAGCTGACATGAGTCGGAACCTCTGGTGGTGCACAAGGATGCATGTGTGTGAGGTATGTTTGTGTACATGCAGCAACATCTACCACCTGGGAGAGCTCTTCTCCAGGATGCCCAATTTTTGTGGCTCCCTTTACAATGCAAGAATTGGACCTCAAAAGGGAAGGGAACATGCTGGAGCAATTTCTGGGTGGTTCTGCCAAGATCGGTGAGACTCGGTGGATCCACAATCCCAGCGTTTTGTAGCTGCCCTGGCCCTCGCAGAGCGCTGTGACTCTAAAAACCACAGTCCAGACAATGGCTGCCTTATGCTGTGACAACTAATGTGACATCACCTTCTGACACCAGCCCCAGATGAGGGGACCACATGTAGTCTTCACAGTGCACAAAGTGACAAAGGCCAGTCTATTTCAATGGGCACTGGAGATGCCATCTGACAAACAGAGCATGTTTTCTTCAAGGTTAAAGGGGAAAAATTCCATTTTTATCCAGAAATCAAAATTTGTTGAAGTGGGAATTGAAAGGAGAGAGGTTTTAGGTAATGGAGAGAGAGGGACAGGTTGGCAGGGAAGGTATCGGCAAGTGCTTCAACCTTGATTGGAAATCGGAGGGCACAAGGGGACTGTGAGCAGGAAGGGAAAGAATAAGAAGGCTGCCCAAGCAGGGGACGGGCCACATCTTGAGTTCTAGGCAAGAAAAGGGGAGGCTTCTGATGGAAGAGCTTTGCCAGAAGTTGCAAAGCAAAATTCAGTATTTTTCTTGCCTCCTTTGTACCTTGTGCTTTACTGGGTTAGTTTTCCTGTTTGCGGTGATCAGTAAAACCCGTCATCCTTTCTGTCTGCTCTTCTGGCCTTGCACTGGGCCTTGCCTCATAGGTTCATTTTTCATATTTGGTTCTGTGGGTTAAAGTCTCCACACTTTCAGAAGATTGCCTTGTTGCTTGTTAGCTGAATGGCTCCTGTTAAGAAAAGCACTTTGCTTCATCCTTCCATTGTCCCCTGCAGAGGCCAGACCTTTAGGAAATAATTCCCAGCGTTCCCCACGATTTACAAAGGTTCAGTTCAAACGCACAGTAGGTATTAGTTAAAGTAATAAAAAGTAGACTTTGCTGGTTTGGCTTTGTCTTTAACAGAACATCTCTAATAAACTATAAACCCCCCAAGGGAGCTAGAGGCAAGTTCTGATTTGCATTTATAGCATCCCATTTAAGGTTGGTTAGGAAAGGGATCTGTGATTTCAGTGATGAAGAGTGTCTGCAGGCCCCTCCTTCTGCCAAAGATGTAGCTTAGGATGTTCTCCCCCATCAATAGTCTGAGAGAGTGGCTGGAGAGTCAAATGATCCTCCAGCATCACTTGTTGGTATGTGTGTGTGCTAACCCCTTTAGCTGCCAATCCCATTAGTACCACCTGGCCCATAAGAGCTGCTTCAATCTTCATGGACAGACTGAGTCCCGATATCCCAGCCCCTTCACCCCGGACAATGGCTGGCTTTTCTCAGCACGTTCGGTGTTTTCCCTTCAGAATGCCATCTCGAGAATGGGAAATCCTTGAGGAAAAGGACAGTTCTGTAGTTGTTGTTGAAGTTGCTTTTGTCTTTGGAATTCCAAGGTGATAAGGCCATCTTCTACTAGAAGTGTCCACTTCTAGTCCAACCTGAGTTTGGCTACTTTTCCTGGGAAGATCTGGACAGTGGTCCTCCCGAGTCAGGTGGACCAGAGGTTCTGCCTCCCTGGCTCGGCCTCCCTGGAGCTTCCCATCAGCCTCTGGTTTCTTGATCACTTAAGAGTTGTTCTTTGGACTTGGAGGGTGTCTGAGGCAGTGGGAGTTTCCACACTCTGTTCTTAGTGCTGTTCAGGGTAATGGGATGGAGTGCTCTTGTGCAGTAACCTTTATGGATAAGTAAGGCTCCTTTAGTTACTTCCAGGACTTAAAGTGCCTCCTCCAAAACTGGATTCACACCTTTTATCCCCTCTTAGCACAGCACCTTGCTTAATAAATCCTTGTGAGATTGAGACACATTTCCTCTCCCGGGACTGAAACTCTCAGCTCAAGTCCTGCAGTTTCTCACTATGGCTTCCAAAGGGCGAATTCAAGGCTGTTGCAAGCTCTGGCTGACAGGAGGAAGCTGGAAGAGCTTCAAGAACAAACTGTTCCTCTGACCCTCCTGAGGACTGACGAAGCTAACTGGGTTTACCATCACAGGACTGGCCTTAAATATATGTAAAATAGAAGCAGCAGCAGCAGTCAACAGTGATCAGTAGAGGTTATTAACAGTAGCAGCAGCAATGGACAGCAGCAGCCCTAGTAATAGGAGCAGCAGCAGTCAACAGTGATTAGTAGCAGTGGTTA
>JAJPUD010000115.1:338521-357569 GCA_023553655.1 Myrmecobius fasciatus | reverse complement strand
TAGCAGCAGCCATGGACAGCAGCAGCAATAGCAGCAGCCATGGACAGCAGCAGCAATAGCAGCAGCCATGGACAGCAGCAGCAATAGCAGCAGCCATGGACAGCAGCAGCAGCAATAGGAGCAGCAGCAGATCAGATTATTTCAGTATTCCCAGTGAGAGGTGAAGAGATCCCACTTTGAGCAGTCTCTGAGACTAGTGGCTGTGCTGGCTGCCTTGGGTGAATCTGCATCTGTGGAGGAGGAGCACTGGCTTTGAGTCTCTCCCTCTCTTTTCTCATATTTAATACTTTTTCATGTTCCATTTTCACAAGAAAAATATACAAAATGGCAGCATGGACATAAACAAAAGCACTAGTGCACCTCCATCCCCTTTTGGGATAGGGGAGGAACATGACTAGCACACACAAATTTCCCACAAGTGATCAGGAACATTGGACGTTCCAGTGGGTGCCCGGAGAACCCCAAAGTTGCCCATCTGTGACGGTGTCCTACTGATATTTCTCCTCAATGTTCCTGAAATGGCTTTGGAGGTTGTTCACTCACTTCCAGCTCTTCATAAACCCATGGACCAGAGCACATCCAGTCCTTCTAACGTCCATTACCTTCTAAAGCCTGTCCAAGTTCATGATCTTTTTTCCATGACACCATTTATCCATCTCAGCCTCTGCCTTCTCCTTTTTCCTTTTGACCTCCATCTTTCCCACCATCAGGATCTTTACCAACAAGTCTACCTTCTCTCTATGTGGCCATAGTATTTAAGCTCCAGCAGCAGCATTTGACCTTCCAGTGAATAACCTGACTTAATTTCTCCAAATGGTTACTGTCTACCAATAACAAGTGCAGTGAGCATTTATTTCAACTCCTACTATATGCAAGACCCTGGGTTAAGCACTGGGGAGCCAAATGCAAAGTTATGTAGCTCTTATTCTGAAGTAGCTTATGTTCCATTGGGAGCAGAAACAGCTGCATGGATGAGAAACTCAGGTAATTTGGGAGGGGAGAGATGATTAGCATTGGCTGGAAGACTCAGGGAACCATAAACTGAGGAGACTCTGGTTTGAGAATTGAAGAGGGACATGTGCTAAGAGGCAGGAGTAATGGATGGCTATATTCGTAGGTATGGGTGATGATCTGTGCAAAGGATATGATGAGATGGAGAAGAAACTTTTGTTTTAAAGAATGGGGGATGGATGAATCATTATTATAAGCCAGGGAGCATTGTGGGAATTAGTGATGCTGCTGTCTGTCTCCAGGATCTAAGGGCTATTGCTTGTCAATCATCCAATGACTCTACTACCCAATTTTGACTTTGAGTTCATAAGTTATAAGTTATATACATATACATATATGTTATAAGATATAAAGTTATATATCTTATAGATGAGGAAACTAAATACAGAAAGTGATTTGTTCAGTCTCATAGTTTGTAAGTGATACCTCAACCTAAAAATTTTGTATGTGTGTGTGTGGTGTGAACATCAAATACAGAATCTCAGCTCTAAAGCTTGGAAGGGACACCTAGAGACAACTCAGGACAGACCCACAATAGCCCACCAATAGTTACAGAAGCCAGATTAGATCCTAGGATGTCTAACTCTAAAGCCAGCATCCTTTTCATTGTCCGATGCTGTCTGCTAATCAAATCTCGCCTCTTCTTTGTCCACTTACTCTTTTCTTCTCTTTCTAGCGACCAATCAAATGCCCCCCCCCACTGCCCCTGCATTGAAAGAGTTTAATTGGATTTAAGGTATTAAAAGCAGAACCCTCACTCAGAGGTACCATCCAGCGGTCATGACCAACCCAGCCTTTCTCACAGGCAGAAACCCCTTAGGCTCAAGTTTAGCTGGCCAGAAGGATTGCCCAGGCCACCAAGGATGAGTGTTACCCAGAAAGGGGCATCCTTTTACAGCTCCCCTATTTCCTTGTGAAAGGACGAGAGGATGTCTAATTAAATTGGAAAATAATGGAGGAACAGGTAGGATTCTCTTGGTGACAGCTGCACAAGCAAACAGCACAGCAAGGTTGCTCCCAAGGGTCCCAGGATCTCTGAAACAGTGGAGAGAGAGCCGGCCTCTTAGCCTCTGACACGTTCTAGCTTGTGTGATCCTGAAAAACTTACCCAGGAGGTTCTGGAGCTCCATGTGATCTCCTAGACCTGGGTAATGTACAACTCCATATTCTGCCATTGCCTTGTTGATTCTGACAGCCTGGCTTCAATAGCTACTTTCTTCTTCCTGTTATTTCTTTTCTTTCAAGCCTTCAATGACCTTGGATGCTGGGAGAAGCAAGCCTTTGGCACCCGATTCACTTAAAGCTGCCCTCCTTAATATCATCCCACATTTGTGGTACCCTTCCCATCATCAAAACTCATTATCCTGTGTCCCAAACATACAGAACCCTACTTCTGCTCAAGCAGAAGGAGCTAAGGTTTTGCCAGCTTTTACCAAGTAATCCTAGTTGCCATTTATATTTTAATTTTATATTTACTTTATTATTTTTTATTTTAGTTTTAAGTTTTTATATTTTATTTTATTTATATTTTATTATCTACCTTGAATATTTTAAATAAAAAGAATGAAGTCAACACAGAACTGGTAGGAATTTAATGAATGACTAAATGAATTTATGGGGGAATAAATGATTTCCAGCAGCTACAATAAGGTTAGTAAGAAGATATTCTTAAATAGAAATCTTTGTTCAAATCTTTTATCACATATTATCATATTTATCATATCATCTCTTTTCTCTTTCATCTCTTTCATCATATATTATCTTATCTTTTATCATATATTATCATATTTATCCTATCAGATCTTCTCACCAATTTGATCTGTGCTTAGGACCAATGTTGCTTATAATCTCTTCAGTTTTGGAGGATGTGCTACTCTTGTTATTTCTGCAAAGCTAAGTGAGGGAAATGATATAAACATTTTGTACTTGTACCTTTAGAAAAGCCCCGAATCCTCAAAGAAATAAGCAAAATATTTGGGTGCCTTGTATTCATGTATCCAGTTAATGAACCATTATTAAGCATCTAGGATAAGTATGTATTGCACCAGGTACAGGGGAAGATAGAAAACATTAAGAATCAGTAAAACAGGACCCCTCCCTTCAAGAGGCTTATAATCAAACTGGGGGCGGGATGAGGACGTATATGAGGTAGGAGGCAGGGTAAGAGAAGCACAGATGAACACGAAAAATTAGAATTCAGTCATTGTGTCTGAGGAATAGAAAGGAACAAGGAGATAAGATTATAGTGAGTGTATTTATAGGTAAGAGAATTATTGAAGGGGCGACTAACCAGGGCCTTGACGTGTGAGTAAGATATCCATAGGCAGAGATGGGGGGCAGGGGCTATTCCAACCACAGAGAAGACTCCATGTGAAGGTTCCCAGACGGGGATTTTCTGATCTATTCAGGAAAGCCATTTGGAAGGGAATGCCGGTTCCGGCGGGTTGTGTGGGGTCCTAAATGCCAGGCTAGAGAAGTTTGGGCTCCGTTCCTTGGGTACGGGCAGATGGCAACGGGGAAGGGGTAGGAATCGTTGAAGACTTTTAGTTAAGACTCACACATGGCACTCTGGGGGAAATACAAAGGCAGTAAGCAAAGCAGAAGTCACATCCCCACCCAAGAATGGCAAGAAAAATAAAAAAAGTCATTGCCCGGGTGGGGACAGGGGTGACATTGCCAGACAATGGGGTCACAGGCCATGGAAGGCCGGTCGTCCTCCTTTCTCCCTTGCCCACCGAACTATAGCTTAGGGGCTTCCTGAAAAGCAGCATCAACTTCCACACTGAAATGATGCTTACCAAGCTCTGAGCGAAAATCGCAGGTCAGTCTCGGATCGTAAACATTTATTAAAGGCTTCTCCTGCTGGAATATGTAGTCTCCTGAAACAAATAGGACCTGATTATCACTGAGGAAGGAGCACTTCTTAAAGCCTTGCTGATGGCTTCTCTAACCCAGGCATAATGGCTAACCCGGAGGGTGGTCTCATGAAAGATGCAGAGAGAGAGAAGGGAGTTCTGGGGGCACCACAGTGGGAAATAACGAGCCTGGGGCTTGTTTTATTTACTTTTTCTGAGACTCCAAATAATTTCTGCAGGAGCACTCGGCTAGCTGACGACTGGCTCCCCAACATGCTCCCTTTTCAGAGGGAACGGGCAGGTCCGTAGGAATTACTCAGCACCCAAAACTGCGACGCCCTCCAATAATTCTGTGAATTTCCCAGTGATGGTGGTCCCTCGGCAGCCCCTGGCGCACGCGGGGGGAACCTCACTGAAGCAGTTTTGTTTTATTCCATCGTCAGCAGCCACCAAAGAATGCTTCCTCTCGTGGTGATGGAGCCTCTGCAGACTTGCTGGCCTTGGAGAGCCGGCGTTGCCTTTAGAAACCGGGATCACTTCCATGATATCTGGGGCGTTGGGATGAGCTTCTGTGGATGGAGATGGTCACACCTTACATGCTGGCATCCAATGCAGAAATGGATGGTAAGGGAGATGATACCTCCGGAGGAGGTCCTGTAAATCAAGTCAATAGTATGTCCAGTGATGCTCGGTGACTGATAAATGAAAGAGTTAAAAAAAAATTAAAGATTCTATGTGGCAAATACGGTGGTGCAAAGCACTGCACACACAATTGGAAGGGGAGAAAAAGAAACTGAGATAGTTACAGGGACAGAAAAGCAGAAAAAGGGAGTACGGAGAGAAGGAGAGAGTCAGTCCTGCTGCAGTTGCAAAGAATAACTAAATAGATAAATGGGAGAAAGGGCCCTTTCTGTCAAGGCATGTCAGTGACAAAGACAAGAACTATAGAAACACAACTACAAAACACTTCACACAAATAAAGTTAGACCTAAAGAACTGGAAGAATATTAAGTGCTCATGGATAGGCCGAGCTAATATAATGAAAATGGCAATTCTAACTAAATTAATCTACTTATTCAGTGCTATACCAATCAAACTGCCAAGAAATTACTTTATAGAACTAGAAAAAATAATAGCAAAATTCATCTGGAAGAACAAAAGATCATGAATTTCAAGGGAATTAATGAAAATGACCTAGATGAAGGTGACCTAGATATAGATTAAAACTATATTATAAAGCAGCAATCATCAAAAAGAAATGACATGACTTCACATCTTGTCTCTGCCCCATCTTATCTGTGTGACCTTGAGCAAAGCATTTAATTTTCTGGATCCAAATGCCTTTTTATGTAAAACATGGGGATTGGATGAGTTCTCCCGACTTGCCGTCCAGCTTTAAACAAATGATACTCTGATGTCTTCATGATTATCAATGAAGCACAAGGTCATGTAACAACTATCCTTTGATCTAGCTCCATAACCAGGTCTTTCATTTATTCCCAATCTTCTCTGTAGTGATGTCCTTGACACAATCCTAAATATGTCACAGTCTACTGAGACCAACCATTTATGTAAATATTATCCTTTGGGTGACTCCCAACTTGAATTTTTCAGAGCCTACACTGTTCCATGCCTTAGAATCAACATCAGCAGCTTTCTGGGAATATCATTGTTCAACTGATTGGCTATTATGCTCTGGAAAGAAGTATGGGGTCATTAGAAGACATTGTACAACTTTCTTTTTCCCCCTTTCTCTTAAATTTTGAACCCACCTTATTGTCCCAGATATGTCTAGTGTTAGTTCTGTGGGTCATCCTGTTAACTGCTTCTCCAAATCTGGACAACAGGCAGTCTTCATTCACTGGTTCGTTCCTATGTGGATGTTTAAAACCAAATTTTTAGAACTGTTTCAAAATCTCCTTTGTGTAGTGTTCTGGGACGTGATGCCTTCCGTACAATGTCATTTGTTGAAAAAGGGCAATTAAGGCAATTATAACATACTTCAACTTGAACTATTCAAACAAATGCAAGCTATTAAGGCTCAAAGAAATGGGAAATGATGAGAAAATTATAAATTCAGAGCTGGAAGGAAATTATTTAGAGGCCAGCTCGGCCATCCCTCATTTTACAGATGGGTAAATTGAAATTCAAAGAGTTTAAGTGACTTTCACCAAGGTCACTAACCTAAGGAGCATCATGGATGGAATTTTAGTCTGTTTGCCAACTCTAAACCCTCCCACTAAATCCTGCTGCCTTTCCTAAAGGAAAATGATTTATTCTGATTATTGATGTTTCCTAAAGAAATTTAAAACAACATCACCATCATAATTACAATGGGGGGGGCAAGTCTGTGTGTAATATATATGCACATACACATACATTAACATATATATGTTTATATATATATATATATTTATATATGTACATGGTTTTACAGAAACCATCCAAGTTTGTCAACTCCATCTCCTTACTACATGGATTGACATGATACATGAGGACTTGAGAATAAAAATATATTTGAAAAACTACTATAGAAAAGAACATTGGAAGATAATGAACAACATTTCATCAAGTAGATATAGTAATAAATGCAGTCTGCATAAACATTGACATGAGACCCTTTAAGCTATTGTGTTCTGAAAGCATTGATAGATGAAATTCAAAGGACAAAAAAGACCAAAGTAATATATTCACCAGCATTTCTATAAAAAAATCTTTGTTTTTCATTGATACTAATAAAGCCACAATTTTGGCATCTTCTCTCCCCTATTAAATTGTGAATTTCTTGAGAGCAGGAATCATCTTTCACCTTTCTTTTTATCCTTAGCTCTTAGTGCCAGGAGCATAATTATATTTAATTATGCTCACTGAGTGTGACTAACTCCAGCAGTTACTTGCCTACTATGCTATATGAAGAAGTGGAAATGATGCTCAAGAAATTTTAAATAGGGAAATAATAACTAGTCTAGAGGAAATGCATGCAGAAGAAATTTCTAGGAATAAAGCTGTATATTTACATTTTTATATATGTGTATGTATGTATTATATACATAAAACAACTTTCAAGAAGTTTAAACACACATGTATATATTATATATAAAACATGACTTTCAAGAAATGTATATACATATATGTGTATCTAGAGTGTATTTATGTGTGTGTGTGTTTGTGTGTGTGTGTGTGTGTGTGAAAACACAATTTTAAGGCATACTGGTTTATTTCCAAGATAACTAAAAAAGAAGGAATGCTATCAAATAACTACAAAATATCACATATGATATTATTGTCATAAAACAGTGATTGAAGGAATAATATAATCGATAATGTACAAGTAATTTCTTTAAAAAAAACAGTAACAGCTTTTTATTTTTACAAATACATTTAAAGAGAGTTTCACCCTTGCAAAACCTTGTGTTCCAAATTTTTCTCCCTCCCTCTTTTCCTCCCCATCTCCCTCCTCCTCTAGACAGCAAGTAATGCAATGTAGGTTAAACATGTGCAATTTTTCTAAACATATTTTCACATTATCATGTGCAAGAAAAATCAGATTAAAACAGGAAAAAATGATTAAAAAAACAAGCAACAACAAAAAGCTGAAAATATTATGTTTTGATCCACATTCAGTCCCCTAGTCCTCTCTCTGGGTACTGATGGCTCTCTCCATCACAGGTCTACTAAAATTGGCCTGAATTAACTCATTGTTAAAAAGAGTCCAGTCCATCATAGCTGATCATCATATAATCTTGTTGTTACCGAATATAATGTTCTCTTGGTTCTACTCATTTCACGTAGCAGCAGTTCATGTAAGTCTCTCCAGGTCTTTATTATATATAAAGCATAACTTTCAAGAAATTTGTGTATCTAGATCATATGCGTGTGTGTATATATATATATGTGTATATATATGATATTTTTGTTTTCAAAATATATACATGGGTAATTTTTGCCATTCATCCCTACAAAACCCTGTGTTCTATTTTTCCCCTCCCTTCCCCCCTCTTCCCCAGTTGGCAAGTGATCCAAAATATGTTTAACACATGCAATTACTCTATGCATATTTCTACATTTATCATGCTGCATAAGAAAAATCAGATCAAAAAGGGAAAAATGAGAAAGAAAACAAAAGTCAAGCAAACAACAACAAAAAGAGTGAAAATTCTATGTTTTAATCCACACTCAGTTCCCATAGTCCTCTCTCTGGGTGTAGAGATAGCTGTCTTCATCACAAGGCCATTGGAACTGGCCTAAATAATCTCATTATTGACGAGAGCCATGTCCATAAGAACTGATCATCGTATAGTCTTGTTGCTGTGTATAATGATCTCCTGGTTCTGCTCATTTCACTCGGTATCAGTTCATGCAAGTCTCTCCAGGCCTCTGTGAAATCGTCCTGCTGGTCGTTTCTCACAGAACAATAATACTCCATAACATTCATATACCATAATTTATTCAGCCATTCTCCAATTGATGGGCATCTTTTCAATTTCCAGTTTCTAGCCACTTACAAAAAGGGCTGCCACAAACATTCTTGCACATGTGGGGCCCTTTCCCTCCTCTAAGATCTCTTTGGGATATAAGTCCAGCAGTAACACTGCCGGGTCAAAGGGTATGCACAGTTTGATAGCCCTTTGGGCAGAGTTCCAAATTGTTCTTCAGAATGGTTGAATTTAGTTCACAATTCCACCAACAATGCATTAGTGTCCCAGTTTTTGCATATCCCCCTCCCAACATTTATCATCTTTTCCTGTCATCTTAGCCAGTCTGACAAGTATGTAGTGATACCTCAGAGTTGTTTTAGGCATTTCATTCATCAATAATGGTTTAGAGCATTTTTTTTTCATATTAGTATTGATAGTTTTAATTTCTTTGTTTGAAAATTGTGTTTTTATCCTTTAACCATTTATCAGTTGGGGAATGGCTTGTATTCTTGCAAATTTGAGTCAATTCTGTGTATATTTTAGAAATTAACTTTATCAAAAACCTTGGGTATTAAAAATGTTTCCCTGTTTTCATTTGCATTTTTCCCATTAATTACCTTGAAATTCTTGACCTTTTGTTCTTCCAGATGAATTTTGTTATTTTTTTAGCTTTATAAAAAATTGCTTGGCATTTTTATTGGTATGGCCTTGAATAAATAGATTAACTTAGGTACAATTGTCATTTTTGTTAATTAGCTAGGTCTATTCATGAGCACTTGATATCCTTCTAACTGTTTAGATCTAACTTTATTTGGGTGAAAAGTGTTTTGTAATTGTGTTCATATAATTCCTGGCTTTGTCTTGGCAGGTAGACTCCCAAGTGATTTATATTATCGACAGTTTTTTAAATGGAATTTCTCTTTGTATCTCTTGCTCTGCTGGACTTTGCTAGTAACAGAAATACCGATGATTTATGTGAATTTACTTGATATCCTGCAACTTTGTTAAAGTTGTTCATTGGTTCTAGTAGTTTTTTAGTTGATTCTCTAGGATTCTCTAAATATACTATAGTATCATCTGCATACAGTGTTAATTTTCCCCCTCATTACCTACTCTAATTTCTTCAATTTCTTTTTCTTCTCGTATTGCTAAAGCTAACATTTCTTATGAAATATTGAATAGTAATGGTGATCTTGGACAATCTTGTTTCATCCCTGATCTTATTGGGAATGGTTCTAGTTTGGTGCTTGTTGATGGTTCTAGTTTATCCTCATTGCATATGGTGCTTGTTGATGGCTTTAGATAGACACTATTGATCATTTTAAGGAAAACTTCATTTATTCCTATGCTTTCTAGTGTTTTTAATAGGAATGGGTATTGTATTTTGTCAAATGTCGTTTCTGCATCTATGGATATAATCATATGATTTCTATTAGCTTGATTATTGATAGTCATTTAAGCTGATGGTTTTCCTGGTATCGAACCAGCTCTACATTTCTGTTATAAATCCTACTTGGTCATAGTGCATTATTTATTTAAGATTTTTGCATCAATATTCATTAGGGAAATTGGTCAATAATTTTCTTTTTCTGTTTTGACCCTTCCTGATTTAGGTTATCAGCTCATATCTGTGACATAAAAGGAATCTGGGAAACCTCCTTCTTTCTCTATTTTTTCAAATAGTTTGTATGTGCAACTATTTTTTTAGCTTGACAAAAATCTTTATAGGAATGATGTAAACTTGTATGAAAAGCACAGTGAAAATGAAAGAATGAAAGAGATGGCTTTTTACAGAAGATTTTCATAATAACACAATTGACTTAGAGGTAGAAAAAATAGATCCTGATATATTTGAGTTTTTACTGATTGCATCTTATTCTATCAAACCATATGCTATTTTGTAACCTGAAAGGCTGTCCTCTAATATGATGAAGTACATATGCTGAGATCTAGAAGACGTGACCAAAGAGATGTCTGCTCACTTCCCTGGACTGGCCTGTTGATAGTGAAGGAAACGCTGTCCTTGCCATTTACAAGCACTTTTCTCCACCTTCTCCTACTGCTCCAACCTGCCTCCTTTCTGTTCCTGGGAGAAGACACTCCATCTTTCTCCTGTGGGCATTTCCCTCATGCCTGAAGTTTTCTTCCACTCAAGTCTCACCTTCTGCAAAAAGCCTTCCCAGTCCTCCTTAATCTTAGTGTCTTTTCTTTGAGACTGCGTATTCCAATTTATCCTGTATGTCGCTCAGTTATATATTTAGTTATTTGTGACTTCCTTAGATTGTCTCCTTCATTAGATGGTGAACTTTAGAGCAGACGCTATTTTTTTTTTTACCTTTTTTGGTGTCCCCATCACTTAACATGGTGCCTGGGACATAGTAAGTACTTAGTAAAGACTTACTGAGCAACTCTTTTAGAAAAAGTCAACAAACTCTTTGAAATCATAACTTTCCTATAACCCACTATAGTGACCCCCCAAAAAGTTGTAAGGAAAGGCATAGGAAGCCCAGAGTCTAAGGACCGAGGGGCCCAATGGCTCTCCCTGAAAATAGCACAGAGGAAAATGACAAACATGAAGGTGCCTATTTTTGCCTTTATCATGCTTTGCTTCGAATCATCAGCACAATTAGCTTCCTGATTAAGATCATGGCCCAAAGAAAGATCTGTTGTTGTCTTTGTTTTCCAAGAAACACAGCAATATTAGTGCATCTCTCTCTCTCTCTGTGTCTTTCTCTCCTTCCCTCCTGCCCCCCATTACTCTCTCCCCCTCCCCCCTCTTCTTCTTTCCCTCTACTCCTATCCCCTTCTCCCTTTCTTCCCCTCTCCCCCTTTTCCCTTCTTTCCCACCCCTTTCCCCCTCCTAACTCCCTGTTTCTTTGTGTATGTGTGTCTGTCTCTCCCTCCCTCCTTCCCCCCTCTTTATTTCCATCTCTTTGTATGTCTGTGTCTCTGTCTCTTTCCCTCTCTCTTCCCTCTCTTTCTTTCTCTTTCCTTCTCTCCCTCTCCCTTTGTCTCTCTTTCTCTGTCTCTCTCTCTCCCACCCTTCTCTCTCCTCTTCCCACCCCAATCCACAGAATCCCCACCCTCCAGGGCCCCCAAAAGCTCTCTTAGTCTTCTCTTCACTCTTTTTACAGAGCAGGAAAGGAAGGAATAAGATAACATACAAAGAAAAAATAGAGGAGTTGCGGGGGGCTTAGGGGCAGAAGGGATGCTGGAGCGTCAGGAGTGAACGCTCTCCAATGAAAATGGCCTAACTTGGCAGCACTGGCAGGATGTGCTGGGTCTTTTCTTTGAAGAGTGGGCAGGCTGGGTATGGAGCATTACTTATGCTAATGCTCAGCTTGGCTAATGTGGCAGTAAATTCTGGAAAAATGGCCTTTTCCTTCCTTTTTTGCTTTCTTCTTTCTTATAAGAGGTAACTCTGGGTGTGAAAGAAAATAAATGGATGAAGATGGAAATACTAAGAAATGGATGAGATGGAAAAAAGATATTAATTTAAAAAGCGAAAGAAAGAGTGGTAAGCTGCAGCATTTCTAGATTTGTGAAAGATGAAGCTTTAAAAAGTATATCTTTGAAAGCTATCAGGTTGAATTTCCTTTCAAATGATTCTATTATAATAGAATAATAAAATTACATAATATATACAAAATATATAATTATATATAAATATATATTTTATTATATATATTGTATATACAATTTTATATATATGTATACATATATATATAATATATGATAAAAATTTATAAAAGAATAATAAAATTCCAAGTTTTATTAATTTGGACCAAGAACTTGAAATTCATCTCGGCAAACATTTATTAAGCGCCTACTATATACAATGCATTGTGGTAAGCACTGGAGATATAAAAAGAGGCAAGATCCCTGTCCTCAAGGAGTTTATAATCTAAGGGGGGTGTGTATGGGTGGGAGGTGAGAAGCAACATGCAAATAAATCTATACAAAGCAAGGTGTATAGAGGAGAAATAGGAAATAATTAAATGAGGGAAAGGGCTAGAATTCAGAGGAGTTAGGGGTGGCTGAGACTGAATAACCAATCCCAAAGTGAGTCAACCAAGTGCATTTGCTGAACTCTACTTAAAATCCAAATTTATTTTTACATTGATACGAGATCGTTGAAACAACAACTGTGACGGCAACCGCACCACACCAGAGTTGGAAAGGACGATGGAGACCGTCTCTCAGACACCATCATTTCAGAGGAGTCGACTTGACCCTTTGAATGGAAACCCTTGCGCGATTGGGACGGGGCTGGTGCCTGTGACAGAGAGCAGAGGGCTAGGGCTTCGCCGTGGAATAGGGCAAGGGGAAGGGCTGGAAGGAGGCCCCCGATGTCCTGTTAGCAAAGGCCAAAGTCCCTGGGAAGCAGGTTTCACTCTACGCACAGAGAGGCTAATTCCTGATCTAGAACCTCCCTCTCTCACCTCTGGAATCCCACTTCCTATCTCAATCCCTTTAGATTTTGGCCTTTTTGAGGAACTTGGGGTGTTGATGCAGCCTCGCCCCATTCCCTCAGAGCGGTCTTTCCCCAGAACGGGGCTATTGAACCTACTGTGTGTGCTTCTTCTCGTCCAATCTCACCACCACCCACAGCTCCCCTCCTGCCCATCTTCTCTACCTTCTTCCCCACCATTCTGTTTCCTGGACCAGAGATCATTCCCCGAAGGGTTCCACTCCTTTATCTCCAGGGGGGACGGTCCAATCCTGATGGACCGCCAGTCCACTATTTCTAGAAGACCCTAGACATGCTTCATGTCACTCTCCATTCCTGTCAGTCTACACCGCCCCAGTAATCACCTCTCCATTGTACAAGGACCTTCTTTATCCCCTCCTCCCATCGCCTTCTACTTCTGGACCCAACTTGGTCATCCTTGTTCCTGGAAGGGCCGTGCCAGCCTTTGTCTCCATGGCCCTGCACAAGGACCCTGCCTCCTTTGCTCCAGTTCTGGAGTCGTATCTATTCCTCTGTGGTCCCACTGTCCAGAACTAAGCGCCCACCCCTGGCCACCACTGCCTTCCATGTGCTGCGTTTTCTAACATATGCTCCCGGAGGGCCTGGGACAGAGCCAGGGAAACGTGACGGGCCGCGGAGCTGTGTCCCATGCAAGCCGATCTGACGCGGATTTCCACAGAAGCGGCCTGGTCGGGGCTCGGGCGGCGCGTCCCCGTTGGCCTGGAAAAGCCCGGCCGGGGCCAAAGAGAGAAAAGCAAACCCGAGCCAAAGGAAGCGGACAAAGGGATGCCTTAGAAGCCTCGTTAGTGTTGATTAATTTCCTGGAGAAACCAAATTCATTAGCCCGGAAGCCAATTAAGTTGGAACATTTGTTTGTTAATAAAAATAGCCCCTAACAAGGACCCCCTTTGGGGATGATAGAAAGAACTTGGCTTGGAAATGGCCACGTATAAAGGGAAATAAATAACACTGACCTAATTATACGGTGCACAGAGAATGTCAGAGAGAGAATCTTGGAATGGGAGGGGGCTTCAGAATGGGAGGGGGAGAGAGACTGCAGAACACATCGCCCTGGGGGGAACCTCAGTTCACTGAACATCAAAGATGGGGAAGACATTTGGGACTATCTACAAGGCCTGGAAAAGTTCAATACCCTGTCCTAAATCATCTAGTGATGGGCACAGATGGGGCCCAAGGCCTTCTCCTTCCAGGCCATTGGACTTCCTGCTACATTCTACTGTCTTCATGGGGGTGGCCACTATGGAACAGACATTTATTAAATGCCTACTATGTGCCAGACACTGAGTCGAGCTCTCTACCAACATTATCTCATTTATTTGATTGGATCGTAGGACAAGACATTTCCCTCACTCTGTCTTTGGATCTCTACCACATAAATTACCTTATAAATAAATCTCATGGCACAATTGACAGTTACATCCCACAGAAAAAGGACCCCAAATATAACAAGGATGTCAAAACCTTCAGGAGGAAAATGGATTCCTATTATAACCAAAAGCAATTAACCAGTTGTTTTAGCAGAGGGGTCAAAAAGCAATCCCAGGAAAGAATAAAAAAGAAACAAACAAAAACATAAAATGGAAAATGTGGGGGGAAATGAATAGAAGCAAGAATGGATTACTTTTGTTTAGTTTTATGGTTACAAAGCACTTTTACATGCAACTTTTACAGGGTACTGCGTGACTAGTTGGCTAGGGCAGGTGTTATTATTAATCCCATTTGATAGCTGAAGAAACTGAGACCCACAGAGGATCGGAGCCTTGCCACAGCCCTCCAATTTATAAATGGCTGAGCTGAACTCCAATTCGGACTTTTCAGCTCAGTCCAGCTTTCAATCCTTCCCACAGTCCTGCTCCCCCCGTGCTGCCATGTTCCTGTCTGCCTTGACTCCTACCTAACATCCCCCCTTTTGACAAGAGTTCTCCCTATTAGGCACCCTTCATTTCGATCTTATCCATACCACCCTGTGCCTGGCCAATACTTTCTCCTCTAGTTCTAGGGAAATTAATTAAATGACCGCTGCCAATCCTGGCTAGGGTAATTTGCCCTTTGGCTCCATTCACCATCCCCGTGACTTTCTAGGCCAACCCAGTTGTCCTTGGTCACTATTCCCATCTATATGTTTTCTTCTCTCATGAGAATACAAGCTCTTGGAAGGTAGACACTCTTCCTAGACTTTGTCTACTTAGCTGGGAAGCACAAGCTGAGCCAGAGTTCATGTGGACCTCATACACTCAGAAGTCATGTGATCCTGGCCAGGTTTCTCGGCTTCTCTGAGATTCAGTGTCCTCATCTGTAAAATGGGGATCATCATGGCTCTGAACTTGTGGGCCATTGTGAGGATCCAGAAAGACAATATTTGTAAAGAGTGCTATCATAACACTATTATTAGAAAGACAATCTTTTAATATAAAACACAGGATGTAAGTGATTCATTTAAATGTTGGTGTGGTGGACAAACCACCGGATCTGGATTTGAGCCCCACTTCTGCCACTTGTTCCCTTCAACAAGTCACTCTAGGTTCCCTTTCCCAGGAAATGAGTCTTATGTGGCTCCTCACAGAGCCCTTGTGAGGAAGGGGCTTGGGCAAGATTGATGGGCTCTAAGGGGATGAATGAGCAAAGGAATAGAAGAAAAGCAGCAGAAAAACCCACATTTGCTAAGCATTTGCAAGCACCTACTGTGGGCCAGACACCAGACTGAGTGAGGAGAAAGGCCACCGGCAGCCCCTTCTCGCAAGAAGCCCCCGCCTGTGGTCCTGTGTACAACAAGATAAATGGGGAATGAGAGAGGAAAGGGAAGAGCACGCTGGGATGTTGGGAAGGCAGGCTGTCCGCTGAAGCTCTAAGACAGCCGTAAAGGCCAAGAGGGGGGAGAGAGGAGGGAGAGAACAGATGTTGGGGTGGGAGGGTTAGTTTTCCCCAGCCCATGGCCTGCTACTTCCCATTTTAATTCATTATTCTCGCTAACTAGCTGTTGACTGCTAGTCCTGTTGCTGCCCAAACAAACGCACCAAAGTGCCCGTAAGCCCTGTTTTCCAATTTAATTCTTCATCACCTTCTAAAGTCTGGACTCTCCACAAGAATCAAACCCTGGTCCCTTGGGTTTGCCGGTTTCTGAGGGCGTGCTCCTGCCCATCAGTCAGCAATTACAGAATTAATACAGACTTCTGTCCCAGAGGACCTTACAATGTGTGCCTGAACGGTCCTGAGGAGGAAACTGAGGTCCCTTGGGACTTGAGGGGAAGTGGCTTTGGCAAGGACACGGAGGGGGAGTGTCAGACCAACGTGTCAAATCCAGTTCCTCTCCTTCCAAATTCAGTGGGATCATTTCATGCTGCCTCTCATGTTCTCTTATTTCTCTCTTCCTCCCGAACCTGGTTCCCCTAAAGATCTTCAGAGTCTGCCCCAGACCGTGTTGTGTGGTCAGGAGGAAGGCCAGCAAGATCTCCGTGCGGCTGTCTCCCCAGAGTCAGGGGCCACCCGCCATCTTGGGATTCTTCCTGCTCGCTTTGGCTCTTTGCTGCATTATTTTTGTTGTTGTTTTTTCCGTTTATACCACCTTGCCAGCCTGGAGGGATCAATGAACCAACAATGAGTGAAAAGCATTTATTAAACCTTTACCATTAAAGTCAGACGCCATGGGTGCCAGGCTTGGGGGCACAAAGAGAAAAAGCAGGACCCCTGACCCTAAAGGCGGCACGCGTATGATCTAAAAAGGGAAGATGGCAGGTAGAGAAGTGGTGGCAGGGAGATGCAGGGGTGTGTGAGTGAGTGTGTGTGTGTGTGAGAGCATGTGTGTGTGAGTGTGTCTGAGTGTCTGTGTACGTCTGTGTGCTTGTGTGTTGGGGGAGAGGTGGCAAGACTGCCAAAGCACCCTTCAGGGCCATGCTGGGGAGGGCAGGTAGGAGACCCCCCCCCAAGGCCATGGAACCTGAAGATGCTCACAGTGACAGTCGGGAGGCGCCATTTCCAGGTTGAGTTCTGCCAGACCCAGTGGGCCCTTTGTGCCCCTCAACAGGTCCTGGAGACCCCCGGAAGCCCAGGCTGGGACAGGATGGCCCACAGCTCCAGAATCCGGCTGGGGGTCCCGGGGGCAGGGCCGCATCCCTTTGTAGCCACGGCTCAAGTCTTGGCGGATTCTGCAGATCAGCACTGGGGCGTGAGCTGGGCCATTGTTCCCCTCTGGGTTTCACACCCCCTCCTTCCCCCCCTCCGGGCCAAAAGGGCAATGGCAGCCCGGCCGCTTCGGAGGCTTCTGGCTGGTGGCCCAGTGGAAAAAGCCAAGGAGAAAGCCTCGGGGACAATGGCTCTCTGAGGGAGGGGCAGCTTCCTGGGGCCCTGGGAGCTGGTGCGTGAGGCCTTAGGCCTGGGAGGAAGGATGGCGGGGCCGGAGGGGAGTCCCGGGAGCAGAGCGGGGAGTGGGTGAAGCCCCCGAGCTGAGAGGAGGGGACGGGACCCCGAGCAGCCCACCAGGCGTCCACCAAGCCCCGTTATCTGCGTCAAGCCTTTACTGCACCTCCCCAAATGCTGGGGGGGGGCTCTTCCCAGCCCCCCCCCGGCAGGGAACGACTGTGCACGTGCTCGGTTTGATTCGCTTTATGTGGAGGCTGTAAATCGGGGGTCTCCCCGTCCTAGGCGCCGGCTCTTTCCAGATGAGAGCCCTCGTGCTTTGGCCGCACGTCCGGCACTCGGCGCGCTCCTGTTTGGGGGTGCGCCATGGTGATCGCTGACCGCTGCGTCCATGTTTGACAGACGCTAAGGCCTCGGTGCTCGTCGGTGGCTCCAAGGACTGTAACCCACCCGGCGGCCGGGCTCTACCAGCCTCGGGGAACCAGTGGGCCCCAGGACGGTGGAGTGGGCGGATGAGAAGGGGGGGGCGCTCAGAGCTGGGTCATCCGCGTTGGGGGCCATCACCCCTCGCCCCTGACTTTTGTCCTCTCTGCAAGGGAGCGCCAGGGGGCAATTTTGGGCCCCTCTGCCTCCCGTAAATCCAACTCATCGGGGAACCGGCACGTGGCCCGCTGATGTCATTGGTCCTGCTCCGTCAGGCTTCCCGCTAGGGGCTGGGGATATACAGGCAGAAAGTGACACCCCCCCCCCCCCGGGGCCAGAGAAAGGCGCCGATGTCCTTTCCATAATAAGGGCTTGGTGGATTCGTCTGCATGAAGCAGTGGCCCCCGCCAGCTTGTTTCCTTTATTTTATTTGAAGAAGTGGGGGGCGAATGTGCCGCAGCCCCCAGGGCTCCTGGCGGCAGCATCAGGAACTTCCCATTTCGGGGAGCCGGG
The DNA here is from genome assembly GCA_023553655.1 of Myrmecobius fasciatus. Taxonomy (NCBI): domain Eukaryota; kingdom Metazoa; phylum Chordata; class Mammalia; order Dasyuromorphia; family Myrmecobiidae; genus Myrmecobius; species Myrmecobius fasciatus. The sequence continues at coordinate 339,504 of JAJPUD010000115.1, read as the reverse complement.
AAGACGGCCCAGGCCAGCCTGGGGTTGGTAGCTACTGGGGGGGGTGAGAAGAGTTTTATGGACTGTGGAAGTTCCAGAGGAGCGGCCCCCACCCCCGTGTCTTTGGGATCTCCTAGCCCCGGCCCACGGTCAGTGCTTTTCAGCCGGGTGCCGCGTAATTGTTACCGACTCCGCTCTCGGGACAAGGCTGCACGGGAGGCGCTCTTGTTATTAGAAGTGATGTATGAGCAAAGAGCGATCTGTGGGATGCTGTGCGCCGTCCTCCTGAGTCTGGGCCCGATTGCACCCCATCCCGCCATCTAGTCGCCGAGCATCTATTAAACGCCTACTGTGTGTCAGGGACCGTGCTCACAAACACAAAAGGGCTGTTGGTAATGGCTTGGAAACGGCCAGGTTTGGGGCAGAGCCCCCAGTCAGAGAGCGGGCGGCAGGACAGGGGGAGGACGGCCTGGTTTGGGGCACATGGGAAGGGCTTTGACGTCAGGCCGGCTAAATTACTTCCCCTGGAGCTGCTCCTGGGTTGTTTCCACATTGCTTCTCAGGGACAAGAGAACCCCTCCCCCCTACTCCTGGAGAACCACAAGAAAAGGCTTGTGGGCACCTCCGTTGCCCAGGGGTCGCCCCTTCTGCGAGTGGGCACCTCCGTTCTGTTCTGGAGCTGTCCCAATTCTTTGGAAGTTTCCTGTCATTTTGCTCTCTGGGCAGCCTCGTGTAACTTCCCCTAATTGGCCTTTGTTCCCCCAAAGCCTTCCTTTCCCACCAGAGTCCCAGGCCTCATGGGCGCACCTAGAAGCTGCTCCCCAAGGAAGCAGGACTTGCACAGGTCTTGTCACCTGGAGCTGAGCATCCTGGCCCAGTTAGCAGTGGGGAGCCATGAGAGAGAGGCCTTTGGGGAGCAGGGGGGGCAGGTCCTAAGGCTTCCTCCATGACCCTGAAGCTGGTATAGTTGGGCTTGAGATTAAGGAATCCCCTCTGGTGGGCTC
>JAJPUD010000115.1:275168-333511 GCA_023553655.1 Myrmecobius fasciatus | reverse complement strand
CCGGCCTGCGCGCGAGTGGATGTTCGCCCAACAGAACTCACAATAATACTGCAGGCAAGTGACGTTGGCACAGAAGAAGGGGGCGAACTTCCCACCGCAGCGCGCGCCCTGGCACTCGTCACACATCTGGTCATCCAACACATATGGCTTTACCTCCACCTGCGGAGGCAAACAGAGGGAGAAGGCTTTAACGGCGCCGGGCGCGCTGCCGGCCGAGGCCGGCACAGGGGCCAGGGAGAGCGCTCCAGGGTCAGAGCCACTGCCAAGTCCTGGCGTAGATAAACCAGAGGTAAGTCTGGACTGCACACGCCTTCCCCCCAGATTAACTCAGGGGTCCTGGGGGGATGGCACTCTCCCTGAAGCTCAGAGATATCTGTCTCAAGCCTCTGGTCCAGTTGCATAAACTGCATCCCCTGGAAGGTCCCTGCCATTTCTAACCCTCTGAAATTGGGGCGAGGGTCTGCAGATCCCCCTTCTCCCTTTGATTTAAAACACCGACAGAGCTGAAATCTGAAGAACCGGAGCGAGGCAGAAGCCCCCCTCCATTTTCAGACTCACCTGTACCTAACAGGCTGTCAGACTAAGTCCTACCACACTAATCAATGGACTGTCTCTCTTGGTCAAGGCTGCTGGAGCAGAGAATGCTGGACAGATTGGCCCGGTACAGGATTTCAGAGCTGGTTTAATGATGGGACTCCGTGGAGTCCAGTCCCCAAGGTGCTCTGGGCTCTGTTTCACCGCAGATGGAGGTGTAATTAATGGGTATCCTCATCAAGTTGGCAAGTATTAATAACTAGAGATTTTTGGGAGGAAGGGAAGGGAATTGATTGTCTGTTGGGCACTAGAGGACGAGAATTTGAGGTTGAGGGTGCTATTCTTCTACCCTTGAGAGAAGAAGAGATGGACCAGGTGAATCTAGCAAAGAATAGTACCTTACACTTGGTTAAAAATGAAACTGGGCCTCGCTCGCTTAAGATGGGAGAGGCTGGCAGCATTCCCATCAAAAGGAGATGCTTTGATTAGGACGAGGTCTTGGATTTCCTTTTTACTTTCACAACCCTAGAAAGGCTGTTTCCCTCCATGCTACTTTTGTAGTAATATTTTCCCTCTTCAGAGTGCATTCAGAGACAGAAGCACTATTAACTTTCCATAAAAAAAAAAAAAAGCCTAAGTCAAGTGGCCAAAAAGGATTTTTCTACCAAAGGCGCTTAAATCCATATAATCACAGCAATTCAAATTCCCAATTCTCTAGCCCCTCTCTCCCCCCACTAAAACCCTACTGCCATGCCTTATCATGCCATGGAATGACTGTGCTCTTGAAGGCTTTTAGAGCCCGATTCTAACACAGTATATCTGTTTTCTGGATAGCTCACTCCAAAAAGGCCGGTCCCCACAAGGAATTGGCTGGGGGGCAGCAGCTCTTAGCAATTAAGACATAGGAGGGAGGGGTACACCAGTGGAGGTGCCTGTGCACCTCAGTAAGAAAAAAGAACACAAAATCCCTTAAAAGCTGGATTAAGCTGCCAATTTTTTGACTTTTGCTAATAATAAATTTCATTGTCAATGTGGGGGGGGGGGTGGAGAGAACGGTGGGTCCTGCACCCCACCTTCAGGTCCTCTACAATCCAGATCCATCATCCTGGGTAAATTACTGAACCCCTGTTAAATATTCTGAGCAGGTACCAGCCTTGGTAGAGGAAGTTCCCTACCCCAAGGAAATCACAGAACCTGGCCCTCTCCTGCAACTTACAGAACTTAAACACAAATAGACTCAAATGAAGAACACACATTCAAGACTTAAGCAGATGAAAAGGAAACCTGCTGTCAATTCAGATTTTTTTTTTAAAGGCATAGAAAGAAGACAAAAAGATTTTCAGGAGTGCTAAAGGCCAGACTCAGGACGATAATTTTAAGGAAGACAAAAAGGGATTGTGTTGAGTTATGTTGGGAGGAGGAACAGAACACTCCATGCTTGGGCTTGGACAAATACAAAAGCAGAGGGGAACATTTCACCTTTTTCTTTCTTCCATCAGGAAGAAAAACTGTGGGTGGAAATGACAGAAAATGGCTAAAGGTGAGTTGAAAGCTAAGGTAAGTGAGGAGGGAGAAGCCATGACACCTCCCCTGACCCCCATAAGCTCATTGGGACTCCTGTGTCATGCAGCTTTGAGCCAACCTCTTGATTTTCAAGAGTCAAAAGAATTTTTTTGCTTTTGTATTTTTTGCCAAGGAGAATGACCTTCCACCAAATCTCAAAGGACAGAAATGAACTGAAGGTCAAAGATCTAGCAAGCAATCTGCAAATTACAGGCTGCTGAGCTTGCAGGTGAAACGGACAGCACTTTAAAGGAACTTAAATACTTCAGCATTTAAAGGCAGCCGCGATGACTAAAAGCAGAGGGACTGCATCCAGGATGGGGTATGCCAGACTAACCTAACTGTCTTTTGTGAAAGGGCTGCTGGATGGCAGGTCAGGGGATGCCACGGACCTGGTTTATTCCATTTTGGCAAGGTGTCTGACAAGCCTTTTCTATTTCTGGTCCAAATCTGTGGGTATAAGGAACTGCCAGTGAGGAGTCTCTCAAAGGTAGATGAGTCATTGCTCTGCAACTTAAGAGACTTAGCCCTCCTTGCAGTCAGGAAGATCCCTGGCTAGGGGGCTGTCTACTGCTCTCCAATGCCTTCTGTCCCTTTTTTATTCTGTGAGAGATCACAGTCCAGGCGGTGCAGTCAGAACTAACTTTGCTCCAGATGGTCCCATGGACTTGCACTGTCCAACATATTGATCAGTGACTGGGGAAAAGGAGGCAAAAATGGAATGCTTATTCCATTAGCAGATACATCAGGAGCTAACATGTTGGGCAATAGGGTCTGAATGCAAATAACAAATAGCTGAATTTAAAATGGCAAAACATAATGGGGATAAATGAAAAATATTTATGGGAAAAAAAGCCATCAGAACATGAGAGGCAAACTTGTACTAGTGGGTATGAAAAAAAGATTAGGAGACTTGAGTTGAATGAAAGCTCAATCCATCAGCCTACGGCTCTGCAGCAAGCCCTAGTCACCCCCCCAACATTAATGCAATCCTACTATGTCCCAGCATTAAGAGAGTAACAATCTTCCTCTACTCTGTGTATGCTGCCCAGTTCTGGGGATACTTTTTTGGAAGGAAAAGCTGGAATCTACATGAGCAGGAAAGCTGCCTTCATCTGAAGGCTCCAAGGCCCCCAGACTGCCCTGGGCTCGTGCTCCTCCCCCCCCCCCCCACAGATCCATTAGCCGTGAACTCCTGCACACAGATGTCAACTGGACTCTTGTAACTCATTCCAAGTACCAAGTTGGATGCACCCAGGAGAGGCTTCTGCAGTGTCAAGAGCTAATGGAACCTTTGGGGCTGACCTTGGGAAAGGAAGAGAACCAGGGCCTAAAGTAGCCTCACCTACAGAGGATGGACTCTGTGGTACCACAACCTGGACCCGAGGCCTCGTTGAGTTCTACCATCATAGTAACCATTTCCTGTAGGCTACCAAGCTGGTTTTTTCATGTTTTGACACACAAAGTTCCTTTAAAATTTCTTTTTTCCTGCTTAGAATTAGTATTTTTAATTCTCCTTACCCAACTCACTTACCCTTTTGTTTCTTATTACAATGAAAGGCTAAATAAAACCAAACAATTAAATCATTTTTTAAAATTAAGAATTTTCAAGTCTGAATTCTGACTGCCCAGAGGGTACGAGAAGAAGAAAAACAGAAGAAAAGTCAATATGGATATACTAGTCAGCTGTATCATCTAGAATTTGTAAGTATTCTGAGTTTCTATTCACTTTGCTTATATACTCTTCTCTGTCCTGATGTCAATTTCTAAGAAGTTGGGTAATAAGGAAGCAAATGCCAACTGTCATTAATATTTAACACCTATAAGTAGCTTCTCTTCTACATCCAGGAACTACCTTTTTAAAAGATCTCTGACAATAAAAAAATAGCCCTCCAATTAGGATACCCATCATAGATGTACAGCAAAGCTTCTTAAATTGTGGGTCATGAAATGATGACTTAGCAATAAATGTTTGATTTGTATACCTATTATATAGTCAGGTAAAAACTTTTCAGGAGAAAAGGGTTCATTAAGTGGAAAGAGTTTAAAAAGTCCTCATCTATGTAGTTGAAATAATACTTAATGCTTCATCTGGAAAGAAGATCAGCCCAAGAGCTAATAGGGACCATCTGGGCAGCTAGCCCCAGTGGCTAATCTTCTTGTCATCAACTCAAGTTATATCAAAGAATTTTAATATGCCAAGTCTGCTGTGTGTGTGGCAATCGGCAAAAACATCAACTTTTATTTATGCTAACATTAGTATAGTCAGGGAATCAAGCATTTTGCAAAACTCAGAAAATGTAATGTCCTTAGGTACAGAAAGTAATTCAGTCTCACTTTTAGCACAGAGAAGAATGGATTTTTCACTTTTTTTTAAAGTTCAAATCCTTAATCTAATAAAAAGGAAAAGAGCTAAAGATCGTGTTTTAAATAAATATTTTTCTTCCTTGCATGTGCTAATGTAAATGTTGCAAAATCTAGCTTTAAATTCTAGGATCTGTGACTTGATTTTTATTTCTGTCCTCAACATTTTTTTGAGTCTTATACCTTGTTTAGAAGCTGCAGCAAATGTAAGAATTGCCATGAGTATGAAAGATAAAGGCCTTTTCAATGCACCCAATAAAGCATTGGGAGATACCAAACATGAGATAAATAGATCCATCTGTTCCCCAAAGTGTACTCCTGGCTGAACCTGAGCACAGTATCCTCCTCAGAACTGCACAGAGGCCTGGAGTTAAAGACAACCTTAAGAAGCATCTAACATAACCCATAACTTACCTCATTGCATTTAGAAAAAGATTTTATAAAATCAAAGACTAGTTATGGAAGAAATATCTCCCCTGCTTTGGACATTAACCTACATTAGAATTCTTACAGGAGTGTCCTCGGTCATGACATAGACAAGATCTTTATAAAGTCTAAATATCCCCTTAGTGATGTAGTTTGTATAATAGTGTAAACGGCTATTAGTATGACTAGGAAAAAAAATTAACTACAAACTGCTAATAAAGATGTGAATAAAGAAAGAAAAAGGCTATTTGCCACACTACCTAAGGAGATAAATGGTGTTCTACATATAAGTTGTAATAAGAAAAAGTCATTTCCTATTAAATATCATTAATAATTACTGTTATTCTGACCCCAGTAAGTTAAAAGATTTTAAAATGTGCAAGGATCCTGAAGTCTTAAATGTACATTCAGAAATATTGATGTAACTCAAAGATTAAAAAGGATGTGTGTTAAGTTTATAATTCTCTCAAGTGTTTGTAGTATATCACAATGCATTCTTAGAGCTATTACTTTTAGCAACACTTTACCATGTGCAAAATTGAGCATACTGATAATGTACAACTTACTCGTTTGTCAATATCGCCATGTTGAAGTTGAACAAACCGAGCACTAATGGCAGCAATATAGCTCTGCTGATTGGAAAAAGCCACACGCCCGGCACCTTTTGGGTACTTCAGCTCTGGATCTGTATCAATTCCTGCATAACACACTCCACCATAGAGCCGGTCCATTATCATCGCAAGTTCCACTAGAAGAGGAAATGTCGTGTTTAAAAACAAGAGTTTAAAAAATTAAGTAAAATTGATTTTAAAAAAATAGTTCATGAGGATAACGAATGTAACTATTCATTAGGAACCCAACATACTTCTAAAATGCTTTACAGTTTCCAAACTATTTTTTCATAACCCTAAAATGTAAAATGTTATTTAATTATTCCCATTTCATAGAGAAGGAAATGGTAGCAGCTCAGAGTTTGAAAGATTTGCCCAGAGCTGGCACATAATACAATTGAGATCTTTTAAGTGAAGTTCTCTTTCTATGATAAGACAATTTATTTATAATAACAGCACTGCAAACCTTTCCCAACACATAAACTGATGGAAAAGAATTGACAATGGATTTTTAATTTTAAATTTCCTTCTCATTTCAAAATCAGATTTTTTCCGTAAGATTCCCAAATAGGTAATTCACATACATTATAGGAAAACAGTTTTGGGGGTATGCTTTTCACACAAACTCTCTTTATAAAGTGAAAGGCCTGTGTGATTTCATTTGTGATCTCTGTGTATATTTAGTTGCTTATGTACTGACATTTTTTTTCTGTCTGACAATCAGGAGGTGGACTTAATCAGCACCCACTCAAGAAAAGACCCAGTGGCCTGCAAAACTACTGCTCTGATTTCTTGGGAGTGTGGCTTCTCTCAATGACTGCTAAAACACAGTTTGAAAGTTACTATTGCTTTTGGATCAACGATAAAACGTGCGTAGAGGGGCAGCGAGGAGGCGCCATGGATAGAGCGAGCACCGGCCCTGGAGTCAGGAGGATCCGAGTTCAAATCTGCCTCAGACACTTAACACTTCCTGGCTGTGAGACTCGGGAGAAGTTACTCAATGCCAACTGCCTCAGCCAAAAAAAAAAAGACTGTGTAGAAAGGTAACAGAGCGCAGATCAGCACCAAGATAAAGGTTTATGGGGAAGGAGCCTGGGCCCATGGACCTGCCCCCATACCGGGGCCTGCTCTTGCCTAGATACCCAGTCCCCTTTGCTCCATGATCCTAACTACAGAGAGGGGAGTCCACTGGTAATCTAGAGGGCAGGAGCTTCTCCTTAGTCACAGGCCTTAGAACGTGTGCATTCGGTGCCATTTACACCAAACTGTGAGGGAGAAGGACGCAATGCTTCGGCACAGCTACCTCTGTCCCCGAGGCAGAGGGGAACGGGCCCACAGCAATGAGGTAAAAAGCAGGTGACCTTTTTTAGTAGTAGAAGGACATGAAAACAAAATCAATGAGATTTGTACTAAAACTAAAGGTGGTAGTAGGCAGATGTCACTGTTGTATGGGTTCTGTTTTTACATCCATCTATCCAATAACTCAAATAAAAAGCTTTAGATTAACGTGCAAAAGTGACAATTCAATTTTATTTACTACTGGAGCATTCAATTCAAAGTGGAAACAGCATTTACAAATGCCAATTACTTGCACAGCTACCTTCTGAGGAGGTCATAGGTTATATCATCTAGGAGTTATTGAAAGAGGTAAAAATGGGCCTTTGGGTATAATATGCCCCAAGATACTTTATTTCTGGAACTACAGGCTGGAGAAATTTCTAAAAAAAAATGTTCTAAGTTCTAGATTTAGTTTCTTATAAATTCCAAAGAATTAAAAATCAATATCAGGTTACAGTGGAGGGGGGGGAATTCTTTCTTGCCTAAATATTTGAAAATACAGCTGTAGTTGAGCAATTGTCTTTATATTGGTCCTTCCCCTGCAGTCAAATTATCCCAAAATCTGCATATTCTGGAAGGACTTTGTGCAAGGTACCCTGGTATATTGGGGGAAGATGCAATGTTGAATGAAAAAAAACTCCCTTTGTAGAGTTTCAGTCACATATAGTGACGGCATAGAAGGAAAGCAGTCCTGACAAGACAAAAAAAGCACTATTTCTTGAGTTGAGATCTCAGCTTGGAGTCAACATAATTTTGTGAAATCCATGGAAGGAAGCAGCTGGCCCTCTCCCAGGCCACGTGCCTTGCACATAGGCCTGGAAAAGGGGAGAGAATTTAACCTCAAGCACTGATTTTTTTTTAAAATTTGCAAGTCCAAATGGCTATTTTCCCTTTTTTTCAAATTACCAAACTATTGATTTTGTGGTTCTTCCCACCTATAGCAGAAACTTAGTATTTTCTAAATGAATAAATCCCAGAAATCGAGGAGTCCTGAATAGAGTCAACATCCCCCCCAGGCTGGCAGATTTAGAGCCAGAGGAAGCCTTGGGGGACCATCTAAACCACACTTCATTTACTTTAAAGATCCCTGAACTTGGATTTCAGGGAGTTTTAAATAACTTGTCCAAGATGACACAGGTCATAAGCGCAATGAGGTGAAATTTGAACTCAGGTTCTCTACTTCAGTGGTAAATCTTTTTAGTCTAAATTCCTCCTAATTAATATGAACAGTAAATTCCCCCAAATTGAAAAGGGAGCTTTCTAAAAGATATACTTGAAGGAAAAAAAGTTTGTTGAGTTAATTTGTTTAAATTTCATAAATGTGAACTCCATTTAAATTATGTTTTATTAATTTATTTGAAATTGCAATATTTAGAAAGTTAAATCATTAGTGATTTTGTACTTACCTGCTCTCAATGGCCGGGGGACACCTCCAACAAAAATAGTTTTTCGAGGATCCAGGGGTTGTGACCCATCCATTACAAAGTCGCTATCACTTAGATTCCAGGGACGGATCTGAACCTATTTTAAACAAGTGCATACTACTTTAACCTTTTCCACTTACTAACAAAGCACATTTATATCGCTGCCAATTAATCTTAGTTCTAGTCATGAGCCAATGCCACAGAGATCTAATCGCTGGTCTTGAACAAGATCAAGACCGCTAAGTTTGGTAAATCACCAACTGACTCAGTCTGTGAGAATAGTTAGTTTGGTTTGGTTTTTTAGACAGCACTTCTGAGGTGACTGTGCAGATCTGTAGTTAGCACCTAAAGGCTGTATAATAAATATTTCCTTACTGGTTTGTCCTTGATAGTAGGGCTAGAAACACATAGATATAGCTTTCCATCTTCTTCAATACAAGCATCAATCAATGCTTGCACAGAGCTCTCTTCTTGAAAGAGAAGGAATGCGTAACCTGAAAAACAAAAAAACCCAACACTTTTTTAAATAGGGGAAAATACAAGATGCCCATTTTTCTCCTGAACATTAAATATACACACAAAACAATATCCATCTCATCCACAACAGGGGGCTAGCAGGGATGTCATGTCAGGGGAAACCTCAGGGAGAAGAAAGAATCTTCCCAGAAAAGACTTTATTTTTAGACTACACTGAGGGGAATGTCTGGCCTGGAGAGCTCCCCTGGAACCCTCTGAGCTCAGCCTCTGAACTGAGCACCAGACCAGATGGCTAAAAGCATCCACGGGCTTCGGGAGCTGCCCCCATTCTAGGCAGGCGAGGGTGGCAGCCGGCGGAGGTTGGCGTCTCCGTTCCCTACCATCTGTGCTCCCTTCCTAAAGCCACGTCATGGCTCCCTGAGTCTCCCCATGTCCCGTGTCCTCCTACCATTCCTCCACCTCCCTTTCCTTTGCCTGACTCCATTCCAGCTCACCAGCCGCCTTCCTGCTTGCTCTCCTGCACTGCAGGGGGCTGCCCCCCATATTCTAGGAGCACTCTCTCCTCCTCATGTCCACAAACCACAGTCTAAGCTCCTTGATGGGAAGGGGGGGGAAGAGTCATTAGCCAAAGTACTTAATGAATGCTTGTTCATCTAGCCCACCTGGCTCCCCCCAGTCTTTGGGCACAGACCAGGGGGAGCACCAGGACTACACCTCCAGCCAAATGTTATTTTTGGTAGTGGAAAGTACAGGTGATCTATGAAATTCCCATACAAACACAGGGAACGGGATCTTGTTCCAGTGTGAAAGGAACTATCCAGCCAAAGCATTAAAGGGGATTTCATTCGACAATAAGAAACGATTTACTTAAAACTAAAAAAACCAACAACCTCCCACGTTTTGCTGCCAGAACTGGTCACGTCACTATTCCAACCAAAAGCCAACTGAGTGACAGAGGATCAGCTACCTGAAGGCTTCAAAAACGCCCCAAAGTGGAAGTTCAAGCACAAGTCCATCATTAGAGATTCACGTACATCCTTGGCCCAAACCTCACCACTTTTAATCATTCCAGCTTGAAAATCTGTATGTTGTTTACCTGTCAATTTATCACATACACTTTACTGCAGTATGAACACTTTTATGCCTTATGTATCTTGAATACAAACTCCTGGAAGGTCAAGAAAGTTTCATTTTTGTATCTGTATTGGTACCCAATGCAGAAAGTCAGTGTGCAATAATTAAGTACTTGATAAATGTTTGCTGAATTCAGGAATCTAGTTATAGAAATTAACATGAATTCTGATAGGTTCTAAATTTCATCTGGGATAATTTTTAAAAAAATTAATAGCTTTTTATTTTTCTAAATACATGCAAAGATAGCTTTCAACATTAACCCTTGCAAAACCTTGCATTCCAAATTTTTCTCCTCCCTTCCACCTTTTTCCTGGGCAGCAAGAAATACAGTATAGGTTAAACATGTGCAATTCTTCTAAATATATTTCCACATTCATCATGCTGCACAAGAAAAATCACATCAAAAGGAAAAAAAACAAAACATGAGAATGGGAAAAAAAAAACAAGCCAACAGAAACCCCAAATAGTGAAAATCCTATGCTGTAATCTGTACTCAGTCTCTAAGGGCCTCTCTCTGGCTGCAGATGGCTCTCTCCATCACAAGTCTCTTGAAATTGGCCTGAGTCACTTTATCATTGAAAAGAGCCATGTCCATCAGAACTGATCATCATAGAGTGTTGTTGCTGTATATAATGATCTCCTGGTTCTGCTCGTTTCACTCAGCATCAGTCCATGCAAGTCTCTCCAGGCCTCTCTGAAATCATCCTGCTGGTCGTTTCTTACAGAGCAATAATATTCCATGACATTCATATACCATCATTTATTCAGCCACTCTCCAATTGATGGGCATCCACTCAGTTCTCAGTTCCTTGCCATTACACAAAGGATCTATCAAAATTTGTAATGGGAAGGAATCGTGATAAAACTCTTCCTAACATGTTGGAGAAGATTAAAGTGGAGAAGGAATACAAGATAACTATAGATTGTGTGTGTGTATATTTAAATATTTACTGAGCAAGCCACTGCATAGGGCAATTAAAGATCATTAAAAAGCATATCTAGCAATTAAAGCTCTTCAACTTTTTCACTCTGGTTTTACTGCTCTCCTTTGTACATTTACATTCTAATCAAACTAGACTGTAACTGTTCCTTGATGCAATAATACATTCAGAGATCTATTGTCAATACCTGAGATTTCTTATTTCCATTTATTTCTCCAGTTCCTCTAAAAGTTGTCTTCTTCCTTTAGAAATGTTTGCATTTCTCTGTCTAGGTCTCTCCTCTGATCCAGTCACAACGACCTTGTACATTCTTTTGTACGTGTAATGCGCTTTTTAGAAGAATGTCAATCTTTGATTCCCTGTGCCTAGTGTAGTATTCTGAACATAATAAGCACCTACTAAGTAGTTTTTGAAATGAATGATTCAATATACAAGAAGCTACATCCTATCAAACTCAAGTCAATTTTCGGTAGCACTGTAATGTCAAAATGGTTCCTCTGAAATTTTGGGAGAGCTTACAAATTTCAGAAGTAGGATGCTTCATAAACTTACTAAGTTCCAGCACAGTAGGGAGACACCTTTTGGATAAGTTATGGGAGGACATGACCAAGCACTGTACAGAAAGAGAGAGTAGAGTTGTGAGGTACACCATTAGAGGGACCCCTGAGAGCAGGAAGGTCAGAGGTCTGTTGAAATGTCTATGTACACAAGCCACTCTCCTACTGATAAATGATCAAAGGATACAGACAATTTTCACATGATGAAATGAAAACAATTTCTAGTCATATGAAAAAGTGCTCCAAATCATTATTGATCAGAGAAATACATATTAAGACAACCCTGAGGTACCACTACACACCTGTCAGATTGGCTAAGATGACAGGAAAAGATAATGATGAATGTTGGAGGGGATGTGGGAAAACTGGGCCACTAATACATTGTCGGTGGAACTGTGAACGGATCCAACCATTCTGGAGAGCAATTTGGAGCTATGCTCAAAAAGTTATCAAACTGGGCACACCCTTTGACCCAGCAGTGCTTCTAATGGATCTATATCCCAAAGAGATGTTAAAGGAAGCAAAAGGACCCACATGTGCAAAAATGTTTGTGGCAGCCCTTTTTGTAGTGGCAAGAAACTGGAAATTGAAAGGATGCCCATCAATTGGAGAATGGCTGAATAAATTATGGTATATGAATGTTATGGAATATTATTGTTCTGTAAGAAATGACCAACAGGAGGATTTCAGAGAGGCCTGGAGAGACTTGCATGAACTGATGCTGAGTGAAATCAGGAGAACATTATTCACAGCAACAACAATACTATATGATGATCAGTTCTGATGGACATGGCTCTCTGCAACAATGAAATGTCTCAAACCAGTTTCAATTGTTTACTGAAGAAAACCATATACACCCAGAGAGAGGGATATGAAATATGGACCACAACATAACATTTTGATGCTCTCTATTGAGGTTTGCTTGCATTTGTATCCTTTCTCTGATTTTCTTTTTTTTTTCTTGTAGATATATTTGACAAATTGTGCAAGAAAAATTCTTTCAACATTATTAACATGTAGTGGACTTCCTGCCATTTTGGGGGGGGACTAGGGGTAAAATTTGTAATGGAAAGTTTTGTAAAGATCAATGCTGAGAAACTACCCATACATGTTATACAAATAAAAAGCTTTAATTAAAAAAAAAAGAGAAATGCAGATTAAGACAACTCTGAGGTACCACTAACCTGTCAGATTGGCTAAGATGACAGGAAAAGATAATGATGAATGTTGGAGGGGATGTGGGAAAACTGGGACACTGATACATTGTTGGTGGAGCTGTGAACAGATCCAGCCATTCTGGAGAGCAATTTGGAACTATACTCAAAAAGTGATCAAACTGTGCATCCCCTTTGACCCAGAAGCATTTCTATTGGGCTTATATCCCAAAGAAACCATAAAGGAAGGAAAGGGCCCCACATGTGCAAGAATGTTTGTGGCAGTCCTTTTTGTAGTGACTAGAAACTGGAAACTGAAGGGATGCCCATCAATTGGAGAGTGGCTGAATAAATTATGGTATATGAATGTTATGGAATACTATTGCTCTGTAAGAAATGATGGAGAAGCTGAGTTTAGAAAGGCCTGGAAAGATTTACACCAACTGATGCTGAAGTAAACAGAACCAGGAGAACCTTGTACGTAGTTACAGCAATAATGTGTGATGATCAACTAGTAAAGACTTGGTTCTTTTCAGCAGTTCAGTGATCCAAGGCAATCCCAGTAAACTTTGGGTAGGAAATGCCATTTGTATTCAGAGAGAGAATTATGGAGACTGAATGTAAATCAACACATGCCATGTTCACTGTTTTTTTTTCTCTCATAGTTTTCCTGCTTTGTTCTAATTTTTCTCTCCAACATGATTCACATATGGAAATATGTAAAAAATTAAGGTACATGTATAATCCCCCTCAAAAAAATGTTTTACAAGTAACTGAGGAAAATTTTTTTCATGTCCATGTAGTAGCTTGTAGAAAGTAGAAAGCTCCAAAGCTTTCAAAAATGGTCACTTCCTTCCTAAACACAGAATATATGGCTGAATACAATAACAATAATATCCAAATACAAAACATAGTGGCTAGTCAAAAAAACCTATTTTTCCCCTACTTATTTGAAAGCTGAAGTTGATCTGAGTAGATTACTTCTTCCCTGAAATAGTTTTACTTAAATTTATCTCATTTGGCGCTTTCCAAAGGGGGAAAAGACAAACATGCAATGTAAATGGACTGGAGCAATGAATCTACTAATATTTATTGTTAAATCTCTCTTTTTAGAGGATCACCCATTTTCCTTTTCTCATACACTGTGGTACTCCCTCTACCCGCAAAGTTACTTTTCATTTAGCTTTTTCACTTGTGGAACAAAGAAGGTGACAAGACTCCTGGCCTTCCTGGATTGGAGGTCTTGTGACCAAAACTGTTGGTTTCATTGCCATTAGATGGTGATTAATATTTAATGACTGATTAGAAAACGGCTGTTTACAATGAAATTTTACTCAACCCCCATTTCACAAATAGCTATGCTTTGAAAAAAAACCACATAAGTACAAATGTTCTGTAGTCTTATAAATCGTATAAAAAGCATAAAGCAAAAGTGCACGTAACTCGTGAGGACGTGCCAAGATATGTACCATGCCTATAGTCACACAATACGATGGCGAGAACCGCACAACTTCATACTGAGAAGGGCTTTAAGTAATGTAGGGTAATGTCCTGATTTAATAATTTAGAAAATCAAAGCTCAAAGACATTAGTGCCTTTTTCTAGTGCAGAAAAGAAATCAGTTAACAGAGCTGGGGCTGAATCCCCTACACTACTATGTTGTTTCCACAACCCTCCTGACAATAATTCCTGGTCAGGGCAAACTGTCTCCGGATGCGTTCTAAGAAAAACAAGAAGGATTTGGGTTGGGCCAAACATGCTCCCATGTCCAGAGACAAAGCCAATTCAGAATTTCAGCTAGGTCCATCAGGATGGTTCCTGGAGCCCTTGAGCCACTGGGAGCCAATTAATGGTCTGTTTCTTCTAATTAATAGGAATGCTAAGGGGAGAGAGAATCATTGGGTGTCCTGAAAGAACAGGGGCACGCACACAAGCACAAAGAACACACAATCATCCCAACAAAGTGCTAAGTCACTTGGTACTGACACTTATGAGAAAAGGTAAAAGAAGGAGGCAATTTCTCAGCTCAAATACACTGTTATGCGTTTTTACCTTTTGGTGGGAAGTACGACTTGCTTTCTGCTTTGTGAGGCCAGTCTACTACCAGAGGCCCAAATCGTCTGAAACTAGCAGTAATTTCATCTTTAAAAAAAAAAGCAGAATGATAGGAGTTAGAAGACAAATTCCCCAATTTCTCCTTCAAAAAGATACTGTGGTTTTTAGAAGTAAATACAGTTTTGACATTTAATACTTCATATTTCTTACCATCTCAGTGAGTCGGGGAAGAGGTAAAGGAAAGAATTTGGAACTCAAAAATAAAATTTAAAAAAATCTGTTACTTAAAAAAAACCATAAGGTATGCTAGAAAATATGGTAGAAAATATATTATAGGAATTTGAATCGAGACAAAAATGAGTTTATAAAGATGTTAACAAATAATTAAGATTATTAGGCTATTAGATTTTCCCTAAAAAATCATGCTGAAGAAAAACTGTAACTAGGAAAACATCATATAAAAACCAAAAGAATCAATTGAGCATAAATTGAAACTGATCCACTGAATTTTAAAATATTCTGTCCTATTAAGTAATATTCAGATTAAGTTAAGAGGTCTTTACTAAGGATTGCAATACAAACTATTAAACATAACAGGCTATAATAACATCTAGGAAGCATATGTTGGGTTATAGCTAGAAGTATATATATCCATGGAACCACCTAATCTAATACTATTTTCATTTCATAAGCATTCTACTAAAAAAAAAGGCTTATTTAAGGAATCAAAAGGGGAAAACCTTGGAAAATGGCAGTACATCAAAATTAATCAAGGTGTGCATATTAAAAGAAAAGTCCTCTGTGACCTATTGCTCAGAGTAAGTGTGCCATTCATTGGAGTCCAGAAATCTTGCGTTAAAGGAAAATACGCTGTAACAAGTTTAAGAAGAGCAGTTTTCCTTTCCATCATTCAAAGTCAGACTGTCCAAGATGGGTATTTACAATTCCCTACACTGAATCCAAACGCAATCCTCTTTAAGTAAGAATATCACCTCACCTTCATCGATGTCAGGAGGAAGACCACCAACAAAAACTTTCCGAGAAAAACGTTCTATCCTCTCTCCGTTCTGATGAGCCGAGTAGCATGTGGGGGAATTTAAGACACCAACTTGATCACTGTGGCCGTCATCCAGCAAGCCGTCATCTATTGGGAAGAGGGAAGAACGGCCTAAAACATACAAACAAATGATAAAATTGTAATTCGGGATTTTAGGAAATAGGTTAAAAAAACCAAAGTGTACATGTTAAGTGTTAATAAGCAACATATTCGATCTGTAAACTGATTAAATAAAGGGAAAAAGTTAGCTTCTCCAAAGGAAAGACAAAAAAGTTTTTGATTACCCATTTTAATGAGGGAAAGCCCATGGTCTGAATAGTTTTTAAAGAATGGGTGAAACAAATTACTCTGGTTCTACTAATAGGAAAGATAATATTATAAGTCAAATATTTGAACGTTCTTACTTTGTGGGTAAATTCACCATAATCGGGCTGTGTGGGGAAGGGAAAAGTCAGCTTGGATAGGGCCTATAATCAAATGAAGCTCCTGCATCATCATCATCATCAAGGATGAAGAAAAACATAGCCTGTACTATTTGACTAGACAATGCACAGACTATTCAGTTTTGAGGTAAAAGGTGGATGGCAAAAGCTATAGTGCCAAAGTGAGGTGAAAACCTGAAACAGTCAACGGTTAACATACTTTATATACCCTTGTGAATATTTATTGAGGCTTTGTTGGGAATAGGAAAAGGAATAAGAGGCAATCCCTAACCTCAGAGATACAAAATGGGGTAAGAGAAGGAGAAAATAGGAAAATAATGCTATAACACAAACAGTAACTGTATTAAGGGCCACAAAAGTAAGAGGAGGGAAGAGAAAGGAGACAAAATTGGGCATTCGAATTGGGCCTTGAAGAGTGGCAGAGAAGCCACAAAGGGCAAAGGCAGTCAAGGTGGGATTACAGAACCAGGCCGGGCCCTGGGAAGCAGGTCTCCCTGGACCTCCGAGGGATGGCAGGAGGCCGGGCGTGCATCGAGCTGCTGCTAAGGGTCCATCACAAGGCTCAGAGCACCTGGAAAGTGAGCCCAGCCCTGGGGGGTGGGGGGGCCACCAGCCCCAGCGCAGGCACCTGTGGCTGGTGCTCAAGGAAGGGGATGAGAGCAGACCCCCCCATGCCCAGCACAAAGCCCAGCCCACCAGCGTCTCTCCAAACTTTCTTCACTATTCAGTCCAGTCGGGACATAATCTCAAGAAATTATCCTGATTTTGTAGAACCGAAGGGTAAGGTAGAAATCGAATCTATTTAATCGCTCGCCCCCTGAGGAAGTCCCCAAAGGAAGACTCCTGGGAAGAGACGCCAAATTTGAGAACTCCAGGATTAAGAAGAAAATATGCAGAAAGAAACAATTCAAAGTCAGAGTCAAGGTCACGCAGGATCTGGCAGCGTCTACACTCCAGAACCGCAGACCTTGGAACACGCTATTCCAGAGAGAAGTGGGGCTAGGATTACCACCAGGAACCACCTACCCAGCAAAACTGAGTGGGCATGCAGGGAAATGGAGGATCTCCACACACGGGTGATGAAAAGACCAGAGCTGAATGGAAAATCAAATCCAGGATGCAGGACAAGCATAAGGAGCTAAGTGACATCAGGAGGGACGCAAGGTTTCTCTCTACATTCCCACCTGGGAGGATGCTCCTTGTAACTTGTCGGAACTCCCATTATGGTAGGAAGGAGGCCATATGAACAGAGAGCACAGGTGGGAGCTGAACAGGAAGGGATGGTCTCTAAAAATGATGAAATTATGGGGGGAGAAAGGGAAAGGGAGAAATGGAATGGCGCAAATCATCTGCCGCAAAAGAGGAAAGAAAAAGCTTTTAGAGTAGAGGGGAAGAGATGAAGGAGAACTGGCTCAAAGAGGAAATAACATCCCCATTAGGGGTCTAGAAATCAATATCTGCAGGAAAATAGGGGAGGCATATTGGGGGAGGCAGTGATCAGTAGCAAAACACTCGAGAGGATGGGCAAGATAAAAAGAGAGAGAATAGAATAAATGGGGAAATACAATGAACAAGAGGAATTGCAAAAAGAACTTTGAAGCAAGTTTCTCTGCTAAGGGCCTTCTTTCTCAGACACAGACCGAACTAAGTTAAATTCCTAAAAAAAGAGCTATTCCCCAGTTGATAAATAATCACAAAATATGATCGATGCCCAAAGAGCTGCAAATTCATAGATATCCTTTGACCTAATAATATCACTATTAGGCATAAATACCAAAAGAGATTTTTAAAAGGGGGGAGAAAAGGAAAAAAACACCAATGACTAAATTTATTTTACTGTCTCTTTACCATAAATACTATCAGAATGCCAACTTTACTAGGTTTAAATCCAAAGAATGCTATGAAAGGAATAAAATTTTCACATATTGTGCCCATTTATAGTAACGAGATGAAGAATTAACATAGTAGATCTTAATATCTGAAAAACAATTTTAATGTATCCTTTCTAGACATAATCTGAAAACTCTACAATGCTAATCTTTAGGCAACAAAGTCCTAGAAAAAAAATCATTTTTTTCTTTTGTTATCCTGCTTCTCTTCTGTGTTCCTACTCTCCCTTTGTCAATTCACAAATGGGAGTGAAGAAGACAGAGAAAAAGCCAACGTGCAAGTCTCTTCCTGGTCCTAAATTTTAATGCTAAAACATACAAATAAAAACAACCAATGGCAGCAATGGTAGGGAAATGCAGCAAGACAAAGATCTGCTTATCAAATAAATCTGTGCACATACCAAGACAAGATGGGCTTTTTCTTCGTAATCAAAGGACAAAGATATCCATTAAGTTATTTCCTGCTATTCTCTATTATTTCCATACTATCAAGAAGAAAAAAAAAAAAACCCATTTTCAGTAGGGCCCCGAAAACTTCAGGATTTAAAATTTCTTACTAAAACAAGATAAAGAAAATCAATATACTTGTCATTAAAGGCCACCATCACAAAGGATCTTCACTATAGTTACAGCCCTTTATATAAAGCAGAATCTCATTATTTGAATGAAAGCAATCACAACAAAAGACATTAAGGGGAAAAAATCTTTGTCGTAACAAAAAATGGATTTCCAAAATGAGGGACAGACCGATTATTTCTGTATCGGATGAAGCCAATTTCCCGGCCAACAAAAGAAACCCAAGAGCTCAGCTCCTAAAGGGGATGGCCATCCCATATCGTATATATAACGGGGATCATGGCTGTGTTTGAATGCAACGTGCTTGTATTCAGGAGACACATGGTACACAAAGCATACGACCTGAGCTTTATCTAGCTGGGGTTACACAGAGAACCCCAAATGTAAACAATATACACATCAGCTGCTCCTTCCCTCCTCCCCAGTCCTGCTGGGCACAGCCACAGAGAACCCTGAGCCACTTTCCCATCTCAGCTGGCAAGTGGCAGAACTCGGATGGCATCAGGTGCGGCGTTCCTCCCCCACACCGTCAAGGGGTCCACAAGGGAAAAAAGGGGAAAAGCAGGAGCACTTGAGTGCTGGGTACCCTCCTACAGAGCTTCACCTCTCCTTCCTTCCACAGTCTGTCCTGGGTTCAACACTCACTCCTAGTGGTGATCCTCCCCAAGACTTACAACTCTCGGGCTTCTGAACTGGAAGGTGAAACAGGCCTTTGGGACTGATGGTGGAGCCATTTATATCTATATCTATATTTATATATTGATGTCTATATATTTATCTACAACCAAGACGCTGCTGAGAAAAATGACATCACCAACATCTGTTCTTGAGGAGCAGGACGAGGAGTCTGGCCTAGCTCGGGGCCATTTTGTCACTCACGACCCCTTTTTGCCCAAGGAAGTTTTACGTGACCCCAGCTTTAGAGCCATAAAAAAGGACACAAACCCAACCCTTACTGACACTAAGTCATAATTTGCGGCCCCCCTTCAGCCACAAGGCCCCAGTGGGGGTGCGGCCCCCAGTTTAAGGCTCAGGCCGAGGTGATGGTACCATGGATTCACTATTGGCCCCCAGAGGGTTTGTTCATTCAGAAGGAGATTTTTAAATGAAGTTGGGACACTTAACGCCCTGGGCAAGGTCACCACAGGCTAGAGCCTGTCTAGATCTAGGAGACAGTGCAGCCAGGACCCATCAGCACCTTCCAAATCCTTTCCCCTCCCAGACATTTGCTACAGAACCCCTCAGGCACTCACACACAAACCAGCCCCAACTTCTGCCCCCCATTCCCACTGGCACACGCCCTTTGCATACCCCCACCCTGGGCCGTCTCCCCCTCACCACCATCCGCCTGCTGCCAAATGCCCCCAGAAGTCATATTCGTGGCAGGGAGTTCCAAGCGGGCCTCGCTCATCCAGGACAACCCCTGGCCTCTTCCCTGAGAAGTCTGTGAGAAGCCCCCGGGGCACCATCCAGCCCTTCTCCTTCCCTGCAAAGGGGTCACCCACTCCCAGACCCTCATTTCTCTCGTGCTTTTGTTTGAGAGGTGACCGTTCTTTGCTCCCTTCTGCTGATGCCCTTCACCTGTGACAGGATTTCTCTCTGGCTGGCCCCAAAGCCAAACCCTCTGGCCTTCTCCCCCCGCTCCACAGCCACTGTACAAGTGCACCCGGCTGCCTCTCCTCAGCCCCCTCATTCTGGCTTCTGGACCCCCCCATTTTCTGAAGCTGCTCTCTGCCACAGGTCCAGCCCTGACCTGTTAAACGGCCTTTTCTCCACAGACCAACCCCCTCCTTTTCGGCTGCTCCTTTTCCTCCCTGGGTGACAGCTTCTTCTGGTCCTCCCCTGTGTCCAGCCTCTGCCTCTTCTCTCTCCCAGTGGTCTCCTCGTGGGCGCCATGACCAGATTTATGCAAGTGATCCCAAACACACCAAGCTCTCCTTCCTCTAAGCTCCGACCCAGTCATCACCAGCTGCCTCTGGACAGCTCCCCCAAGGCTTCCCAAAGACCCCAAATGGCGCTGCCCTCCTTCCGGACCCCTGGGCTCTTCTCTTTCCCTTCTCTCGCAGCCATCTCGTCCATCCAAACTCCACGATACCCCCTTCTTAGCCCCCTTCTCTTTCATAAGCCCCATTGCCTCGGGCCTGGACGCTGCCACACTTCCGGGCCGCTTTCCTGCCTTCTACCTGCCCCTCACTCACTCGTCTGCAGACAAATCTTCCTGAAGTGCAGAGCTCTCCACTCCAGGCCTTGCTCTAAAAGCTTCACTGGCTCAGAGTAGTGCTGACCCGCTGTACGTGTGCCCGGGCACCCCAGACAGCCTACCAGGCACCATGCCAGGAAAATAAGAATGCTTCTCCCACCAGTCCCTTGGGGAGAGGGGAGCAAGGACCTCTCCCGAGTGCGATGGCCAGCCATCCAAACAGCAGGTGTGACCCCCCGACGGGCTGACCGCGTGGGAATGCCCAACGCCCACTTGCCTCCAAGACCATGTGATGGAGAACCCAACAGGCAGAGCCGCCCCCGGAGGTCATAAGCAGCCACCCGGGGCACTCTCTGAACTGATTCCACAGTGGGGGAAACACTGCAAAAGGCGAGCCGGCCTGCTGGCACCGGAAGTGGTACGGGAGGAGCTCGACAGAGGGGACACGTCCCCACTCCCCGTGCGCACACCAACCACTCGGCCTGATGCAGGGCGAGGGTCCAATCGGCCCCAGGGGCACAGAAATTACTCAGCCTGACCCGGCAGGGGCACACAAACCACTCGGCCTGCCTCGGCAGGGGCACAGGAACTCGGCCTGACGCGGGGCGAGGGTCCGATCGGCCCCAGGGACGCCGTCCTTTGACTCCGACATCAGCGCTATCGCAGCTCTCTGAGAACCGGGGACCAGCACCGAGGGTGCCGCCCAAGTCCCTCGCGATTCAGGCCCTCAGTGCCCCCAGGGCCCACCTGATGAGCCCCACCAGGGACACTTGGGCCCTGCTGGATTCCAGGCCCCTCTAACCTCGAGCCCCCCGGCTCCACGAGACTGAGAGGGCGCTTCCTCCAGGAAGCTTCCCCATGGGTGAGCATTTACCAGAAGCCTCCCAGTCACTGTCCGAGGGGGGACAAAGGCATGAGCGAAGCCAGTCTGGATCTCGGGAACGCTCCATGGCATGGGAGGGAGCATCGTGTGGGGGGCGGCGGCGGTCCCTCACTTCCAGCTGTGTCCATTCTGCGCGACCTCTGGGGCCGTCTTTGGCTGGGCATCTCCCTCTCGCTCCTTCCCCTTTTCAATGAACCCTCTCTCTCAAGGACCACGCCACAAACAAGTCATCGGTTCTCCCAGACTGACCAACCACAGGCCAATCCCCACGTGGTCCTTACCTGGGTCCTGATGCGGGGGAGAACAGAGCCGCTCCTGCCAAGCCCCGAGGATCTTCACTTGCCTTTTACTTAGCTCGGGGCAGCCTCTCGGCCTTAGCCACTGAACGGACGTGGCCCGGGACAAACCAAGACCGGCCTCGTCTTCAAAAGGCCGAGCTCTCCCTCCACACCCGGACCCTCTGCAGTCATCCTGACCTCTCTCTGGTCACTGGCCCCAGAGGAGCGAGGCCGGTGACTGCCCAGCACCACTTCCCCAGGTCACGGCCACCCCAACAACAAACGACAACCAGCCACCGGACTTGGGCCCTGGCCCGGCATCCCACCCACTGTGTTCATGTGCCCAAGTCCGTGGGTCCGTGGGTAGGGAGGCAGCGCTAGCCTGGGATACAGATGATTCATCTCCTCCTTTCACAAATATCTCCTCCGCTCACGGGGCCCCACCTACAAATGGTGGACAGGAGGTCCTCGGGCCTGAAACCCACCACTCAGCAGCAGGCTGGTGGGCGGGGAGGGAGCTGCCCAGAAAGTGCCCAGCAAGGCCTCTGGGGCCTCGACGGACACCTAGCACCCCTGCTGCCACAGACTGGCAAGGACACTACCCGGAGAAAAAGGCAGCCGTCTGGCCACTGCCCTTCCCAGCCCTGCTCCCAGCCTCACTGACACAGAGGAACAAAGGGCTGACTAAGTTCCTCCTCCCGCCATCCTTCCCCATTAAGGCTGGAAAAAGCCGAAAGGAGATGAAGGGCCTGGCAGAGGACCACTTACATTTTATCACGGAACATTCTTTACTGAGACACAGTGAGGAAGTGAGCGGCTCGGGAAGCGATTCAGAAACCAGAGGCTGCTACTCTTCGCTTCGCTCTGATTCCATCATCTGTCTGTTACTCCACCTGCCTATGCTGATCTTTAGAGAAAGGTGCTCCTTCAATATGTGCCCAGCTGACTTGTTTAGGTTAATGGAGTTTGCTGGGCACAGAAGAGTTAAATAATGAAGAGAAACAAAAAAGACTCGCTTCCAGACTCAACAGCACAGGTTAAGAAAAATTTGCCAATAAAGGAAGGAAAGCATTTTAATGTGTGAAAGCAAACAATTCTAACTCTGGAACCCAACTGAAAACCGCTTCCTATTTACTAACAATTTATGAGCGCATCTAAATCTTTAGAAGGCCCTTAACATAGAAACACTTCCAATGACTCGCTCAGTGTTCACAATGAACAAAGTTCTCCACAGGGTGTTTTTCTAACCCACACCTCAATAGCTCCTTTAAAAGTACCCGACAAGTAACAGGTGCTTCACAACTACTTGTTGGATCTCTTTAGGACAAGGTTTCTGATACAGAATAGAATAAATCATTCAAAAGAGAAGTTACAGTGTGGCCGAGAAGCTAAATTTGCCCTAACTTTAAACTACCTAAAATTTGGAATTCTATTTCTCATTCACAATTCACTCAGACCAGTTGGGTACGGTCTCTAAATTAAGACTGATGGAAACAATGGGACTGTTTTTGCATATTCATTCTTATATGAACTCCTACATCTTTTAATGATAAAAGTCTGAGAGCTTTCCAAATTCAACAGATATCTGAAGTATCACGTCAGCTCAAGCATTAGAAAGATTAAAAGATCTGACAGCCATTTATTAGATAACTTGTGTGTGGAAACTCATTTAAGCACTAGGAAAAAGCAATGTAAAGTTTAGTTCAGGCAAGTCTCCACCCTCACAAAAGATAGAATCTAGGAGGAAGAAGACGACTACAGATAACTGAATAGAAATATAACAAAAAGGGCATTTGAGAGTTGCTTGAAATAAAGACTGTGAAACTCAAGGCCTCATTACCAACTAAGGATCTGGAAAGGCTTTATGTACTGGGGCATCTGAACCGAGCTTTAAAGAAAGGATAGGAATTCAAGGCACAAAGGGGACAAGAGGGGACCTGGAGAGAGACAAGGGAGTGCACTAAGTTAGCAAAGTGAGATTTGAAAGGGAAGGGGAGAGGAAATGGGCATGAATAAGATAGCGAGGGCAAAGGAGCTCCACTTATCTTACTTGTTGGACAACAGAGATACAAGGAAGATAAAACAAAAAGGGCAGATACAGCTTTAACTTTGGAGTTCTCTTCTAGTAAAGAAGGGACGATTATATTTGATCTTTCTTTTGTAAACAGTTTACATAATGGAACTCTTGGGACTTGGTTGAAAAAGTCAATACAACTGACAGACTTTCCCAAGAATAGGATAATTTTTATAAATGAGTACGGTCTCTGGAATTTTTCCAAATTTATCCAACATACCTATTTAAAGCCAATAAATATGCTTTTTTTCTCTTCCCCAATTCCCCCCCCCAAACAATATAAATAAATACCAAGCCATTGTGCAGATCCACTTCTTTAAACTTCAGAAATGATTTAATAAATTCATATGGAGTAAATCAT
This sequence comes from Myrmecobius fasciatus, assembly GCA_023553655.1. Taxonomy (NCBI): domain Eukaryota; kingdom Metazoa; phylum Chordata; class Mammalia; order Dasyuromorphia; family Myrmecobiidae; genus Myrmecobius; species Myrmecobius fasciatus. The sequence continues at coordinate 309,172 of JAJPUD010000115.1, read as the reverse complement.
ACACTTCCTTGTGAATTATCCACTAAATTATCTTAATATCAAGTTTTTATTGGCATAATTAAGGAAAACGATCAGATGATAGTCACCTCAAACCCAAGACAAGCATTAATTAATAAGTATTTATTAAATACCTGCTATGTTAATGGCAATTTTATCAGCTACTATCCCAGGCACCAAGGACACAGAGATATAAATAAAACGGGCTCTATTCTCAAGTAACTTAGAGATGTCTGGGAAACAGCATGTGCACATAAGCAGTTATAAAGCAAATACAAGGCAATGGATAAAGAAGGACCAGCAGCTGTATGTGTGTGGAGGGGAAACAGGGAGAGAACGGAGGGCAGTCAGAAAGGCCTCAGATAGATGGGGGCATCGAAGCGAAAATTTAAAGGAAACTAGGGATTCTGAGAGAGAAAGCTAAGAAAGAAGAGTATATTAGGGCCAAATGAGCAAAGGGTCAGAAGGATGAAACTGGGAGAGACCCCACGGAATACCAGGTCACTTTAGATTCGAGTGTGTGAAGGTGAAGAGACTGTAAAGGCAGAATGGAGCCAAAGGCCTTGAAGAGACGATAAAAACTCAGTGCGGCCTCCTGAGCCTGGGGAAGAAGATAATCAGAACGGTGGAATAACAATCTGGCATTGCACTGCAAAGAATGGACTGGAGACTGCAGAGAGAAAGCTCACGAAGGAGGCCTCTGTAACAGTCCGGGGACACGGGCAAGAGCCTCACCTACCAGGACAGGAGGCGGACCTAAGGGAGGTCAGAAAGGCAGAACGAATAGGACTTGGGCACTGACGGGAAGAATCATGGAGGTGTGAACCTGGGTCCCTGGAAGGGGGAGCAAAGATCATGGGAGAAAGACAGCCAGCCCTACTTTGGACTCATTAAGGAAAGAGCTTATTTTAGTCTCCCTTTTTGTCAGACTGAGGAGCTAAAACCATTCCTAGGGAGGTGTTGACTTTGGCCCAATTACTTTAGTTAACTTTTGACGCTCTTAAATCAAGACAGTTTCTACAAGAAGGTGATAAATACAGTGAGCTGGGTGGAAATGTCTCTCTCGGCAGGAAACCTTCCCACTACCAAGTGAATGCAAAGCACTCAGCAGGCCTGAGGGACCCTCAAGTGCAGATAAGAAAGATTCTCTCCTTAATGGAACTTACTGCCCAGAAAGGCAAATGACCCTCCCAGGGGTCAGGGCAGGAGGAGAATGCTCCTTTCTCTACGAGGTCTCTGCTGTTCCTGCAACATCAGCCTTGGAGGGCAGCTTAGAGACCCAAGGATCTGTGGTCCGGCCCTGAGTCTCCAAGACCGTCTTTGGGGTTTTGCAGGCAAAGTTCTGGGAGGTACTTGCCATTTTCTCATTTGACAGTGAGCGTCTGAGGCCACATTTGAGCTCAGGCTTCCCTAACTTCAGACCCAATAAGTACTTCGGTGCCTCCCGGGATTGCAGGGTGGGCTCACACAAGAGTCTGCGTCAGAGGTGGATCTTCAGCCCGGGTCCTTGTGTTTGTGTGGTTCCCACAAGGGCCACGAAACAAAACTGCAGGAAAGGCTCCGTTAGGGTCGCTTGTACATCGATTTATGAGTTTGGTTTTGGACACACCGAGCTAAAATGGCCATCCAATCTGAACTGCCCAAGAGTCATCTGGGGATGCAGGACTAAACTTGAGACCGTGTCTAGATCAACAACATATGGGAGCTAACCAGGATGTGAAGGGAGAACTGAAGAGCCTGTCAACAGCACCCTGGACAGAGCCCAGAGGGCTGCCCTCTGCCCAAGGTGCCATCCTCCCTGCAGGCCACCATGTCCCTTTTCCATCTTCTGCCCACTTGTCACCTTTCCCCCAGGGCGTGTGACTGGTCTCCCAGGCTCAAGCCTTTCGCCACTCTAGTACATCCTCTACATGTAACCCCCCAAGTAATTTTCCTTAAGACAAATAATAAAGTCACTCCCCTACTCAAATTCCAGTGGCTTTCTGAATAAAGATCTTCTCTTTTTTTTCAAGTTGCAACTTAAGCATCACCTTCTGCATGAAACCATTGCCCAAATCTACTGCCCTGACACCTCCCAAATTGTGTGTATAAACTCGTCAACATCTACATATAGACAAGCACCTATCTGTACACATATATGCACATGCTTTTATATATGCTCATCTCCTCAAGTGAGCTGCCATCTGCATTTGCATGGAGGGGATTTTTTTTATCTGCATCCTCAGCATCTAGCACAGTGCTTGGCACACAGCAGGTGCAGAATACTTGCTAACTGGCTGACAGGAAATCCTAAGGAAAAGCACTAACTTTCCAACACTCACAAGATGGCAACATGGCATGGGGGAGAGTGGGGAAGGGGCCTTCAGTGATTGGGATCAGGCTTAGGAAGAAATCATCAACAGGAGGATATTTCCCAAGACATAAATTAGCATGTTATCAACAGCAGACATGTTTCCAAGTCAGGAACTTGGCTTTGATTGAGATTATAAGTAAACTAGCAAAATAAATGACTCATTCTCTAACATAATCATTATATCTTCCACATGTGGCTAACGTCCTCTTCTCCTATCATGCTCCTTTCACCATGCCCATAATACAAACCATGCAAAGCAAAAGAATTTCCTCTTAATGACAATCTATAAAGGGAAGAATCTAGATCAGATCATCTCTAAAGTCCCCTATAGCTTACATCCTAGGGCCTTTTTGTTTTTAACCACAGTACAAACACAGTCAAAGTACTTAATGCATGGTTGCTGAATGATGTCTTAATAGTTAGATGTAATCTAATAAAAGATAAAAATTAATTCTGAGCAAATCTGTAATAACAGTATCATGTGGTGGAAAGAGGGGAAAGATGCAGGTTCAAAGGCTGCTCACTATTTACTAGTCAGCAGACACATTACAAGCACACCCACCAACACTGAGAAAGGGATGGGGAGGAATCTTTCTGCTTCTACTCATCAAACTTCTGTGGGCATGAGGAAATTCGTTTGGCACATTCCACTGACAATGGCAAACTCAGTTAACAATTTCATTTAGAGATTTATCTCAGGAGAGGAAAATGTATACTTAAACACGTTGAAGTTGCAATATTATTTTGAAATTATTTGCAAATTGTAGAAGGAAAAGAAAGGGTTTTTTTTAAATTTTAAAACAACCACTACCAAATGTCTCATCCTAAGAATATCATTAGGTCAACCTATACATCTATACTTGAGTACCATCAACAACTTTGTACTTGGGATATGGCATTCTGAATTTGCTGTGGGAACTGACCTTTGGAAAAGTCCTCCTAACCTTAATTTGTGTCCTTAGATTTCTTTTGTGTGTAAAATGAAAGCTGTAAAAAGCTCAGTTAAGCATTTCATGAAATTAGAGCTTAAGAATGAAGTCAATTTTAGACGTTCTAAAATTCAGAAATTAGCCCTGTGGAATAATGAGGGTTCTACTAACTCAACAAAAGTATGATTGTGGCCCATAAGCTTAATTAGGTCATTTCTTCAGCTCTTTTATTACCCAAGAAAGAGAGCACAGATTACAGACTATCAAATACTGACTGATTTCCTAGTCCAACACAGGACTTCGGTGCTCAGTTTTTTAGGCTTCTTCCCTCCCAATGACATTCCTTGAAGTATCAAGAGGCAAATGAAGAGGTCACAAATTCAAATAACCAAAATAATGATCAATGTAATCTTTTCATAAAACAGGGTAACCACCAATAAAATATATTGGGTACCTAATTAAACTAACTTTGAAATAGTTTTCAATTGTGTGAACTGTTCAGCAATAAACCAAAGCTAAAATTACAGTCAGACAAGAGTATATGAGAACAATCATACATAACATTTATCAATATTATCATTAAAGCTGATTCCTTCAAAAATTTAAGTTGCAAGCAGAAGCCATATTTAAAAGATTCAACTATATAAACAAAGTGGAGAGAAATTAATAAAAGCTTGAAAATATACATTAATTGCAATTAGTATTAAAGTGAGCATTAATTAGCTAAAGATTTAAGATTCAAATATTGAAATCTGCACTCAAATCAATTGTGAAATTGCCATACCTTGTAGGTATAAATGTGGAAAAAAAAATGCAGAGTAAATAATCACAACACTGGTCAGCAAAAGCTCAATGAGAAGTAATTATACTATAGCAAATATAAGTGAATTACCTCGTCTTCGCCCATAACTCCTCGCTGCATGTAAACAAAGGACAAATTATAAAATGTCAGAACTAAACATGCCCACATGTAAAAATATTTGTGTTAAGAAAAAAATCTATGTGGGTTTCTGAAATTAGAGCTACTTTGTTTCAGGAGGTACAATATTTAGTTACGGTTAGTCACACCCTAAATTTACTTTTTCTTTCTTTCTTCTTTTAAGTCAATTGAAGAGTAGACCGAATTTTTTCAATTTAAAATAAATCCTAGATACCATTTTCCTAAAAACTGAGAATACCCTGAACTAAATTCTTACTTTCTGAATGAATGCTATCTGATAAAACAGGTACAATGCATAATAAATATCTATTGTTATAAGGTTAACCACTAAGTGATAGAATCTTTTGGTTTCACCAATTCAAAAATTCATCTAAGGTTTTGCAATCTTTTATCAATGGAATAATCATCTAAATCCTGTGGGGTAAATCAAAAATAATTCAACAGTTTACAATCAGACTGACCAAGAACTGGTAGATAATTTAAAGAATTGTGTCGAATTTTCTCCATAGTCACTGACTCTAATCTTTCATGAGACTGGAGCCTGAAAGTTTAATGTAGTATAATGAGGTAATCTGCCAATGCACAAGTTGACCAGGAATAAATATCAAGAGGACGCAAGGATGACCTTTCATAGCCTAGGGAAGCTTACAGGTGGACCCCATTCTCAGAATGTTTTAAAAGGCATAAAAAAATACAGATTTGGGGGCAGCTAGGTGACGCAGTGGATAGAGCACCAGCCCTGAAGTCAGGAGGACCCGAGTTCAAATCTGGTCTCAGACACTTAACAATCCCCAGCTGTGTGACCCTGGGCAAGTCACTTAACCCCAATTGCCTCAGCAAATACATACATACATACATATTTTGCAAAGATAAAGCAATTGCATTGCAATAGTTATCAAAACATCACCTTCCCCCCCAAATCAAGTTCATTTGCTAAAGCCATTACAGGCCACGATGAACTGAAAGTTAGATATAACCACCTCCCCCTTCTTGTTCTATAAACTGATAATTTTGATTGGCTCGTGAACAATACCATAAATATCCAAATGGCCCTTGGCAGAAAAGAGATTCTAAGAAATCAATCTAATGAGTCCTAAGTGATTGTATAAGCATGGTAGGTATACATAACTTCTTGTGGATACTACAGAGGTATGAACAAAAATACATGTAACTACTTATGCCCTAATTTTTTAAGGAAAGAGATGTTCCGATATTTGTAGCATTTTATACTATTTCTTAGAGGGTTATTTCAATGACAGATTCTGAAATCTTAGATCCTTCTTTTCTACAGAAAGCACTGGCTAAGAAATTTGTTTGGTAAGACTATACATATTTACAATGGATTTTGTTTTTCTTGCTTTCTGAGTGGGAGAGGGAGAAAATAGGAAACAACAAAATTGAATTCTCCCTTCCTTCCTCTCCACCAAAATGAATTTGCTGAAAATTATCCATTTTTAGACAAGGACTCCTTATGAGAAAAAAAAATGGGTGCAAAACACACATTCTCATACTAGGAACACTACATGAAATCAATGCCACAAATTTAAAAAAATACTATTAAAATTCGATTGCCCCCATCATGAGTTTTCAGGTTCAAGAAGAAAGCAAAAAAAGCTAACAAGTAAAATTCCTGAAAAAGTCTTTAGGAAAAAACAGGTTGTGTTAAAATACAAGGTCAATAAAACATTCTCATGTGAACAAAATACATATTTTCTCTCACAAAATGTAAAACAGCTGATTTAATCTTTGATTTCAGACTTTTGTTAGTACAAAAAAAAACTACTTGAGAATACAAAATTGAACTAAAAAATAGCTTGATTCCCCCAAAACAGCATTTAACTTTTCAATTATAATCATTTATTTCTTCAAAAAAGAAGAATATATCAAAATCAATTTTGGGGGCCTGTGATTTCACATAGGAACCTTCTAGTGAAGAGACTTCCCTCTATCTCTTGAGACAAGAATGACACAGGCTCAAGATTTAGATGATTAAGAAGGGGACAACGGCTGGGATGAGGGGGTTTTTCTGGCTTTCAGCTCAGCCAGCTAATAGCTAAGCTCCGCTACTATGTCTCATGTAAAAATAGCCTTCAAATTAAAAGACAAAGTAATAATGTATATTCTTGTGAACAGTTCCTTTTTGTCAGGTAGGTATCAAAGTTTCACTTTTCAGAAGAAAAATTAAATATAAACGAGATCAGGTAAACAGCCAGGAGTCACCCCAATCCCCTGGGAAATGAGGTGCTGCCTCTTCAACCAAAAGCTTACTCCCCCCCATTCTAATGCATTTCATTTACATTTATCCAGCCACAGATGTGTTGGACACTTTATCTTGTTTGGTGACTTCTGCATAAAATGATCACTCCAAAGTCACCCAAATTACATTTAGTTAACTTTGCACAGAGGGGAGAAGTTTGGGGATGTGCCAGATGAGATAGCAGACTGGAAGAAGGCTCCCCCGCCACTGGGAAACCCCGGGAGGCAAATGTAGAACCAGGCCAAAGGAGGCAGCAGGCCCCTGACCTGCTCCAGACTCCTGCCTCGCCCTGTTCTGATTCATTCTTTGGACAGAGCCCTGGGCCCCATGATAGAAAACTGTGAATTCAAATCCACCTCTAACACTCAGTATCTGTGTTATCCCAGCAAAGTCACTTAGCTCATCTGTTCCAATTTCCTTTTCTGTAAAATGGGACAATAGCAGCATCCACTCCAGTGGGGATGCTGTGAGAGACAAATGAGGTAAGATTTGTAAAGTGCTTAGCACAGGGCCTGGCAAACAGCAGAGTCTGCTGCTTGTTTCCCCCTTTCCCATGGCCTCCCTCCCTTTGGGAGAGGATCCCCCGGAGAGGGAAGTGGAGATAATTGTCTCTGTTCGATTTTCTAGGGTCCAAACTTTCCCCCCTCTCTTACACACACTCTCTCTTCCAATATGGGGAGAAAGACTAACAAAATAAAACCTTCCTTGATGGATGGAACGAGATAGAAGTAGAGCAATCAGTTTTTGTAAGCAGCCAAGTCAAGCCTGAAAACCTATGGGCCAGACGGATGACCACAAGGAAAGGCTGACACAAATAAATAAGGTCTTAATGGACTGGGTTCTGAGCTGCAGCGCTGGCCCAGGGCCCTGTAAGCAGCAGCAGAAAGCACCATCTAAATCTGAATGTCCAAGATGACTTGGCTCTAAGGTCAGGCAGTCTTAAAACTGTCCCAGGGGAAGGCAGGGAAAAAACTTGGAACAGGGTTTTGTAGGGGTGAAGGTCAAAAACCATCCAGGAATATATTTTGAAAAATATAAGTTATAATTTAAAAAAAAGCTATCCCAGAATTACATGGCATTCAATTTTGACAAGACACTAGAGAGGACGAACCTGTATTAAACATTCACACTACAGATGTTCTTTGTTTCTTGGTTTCAAATGCTCAATTGTGATGAAGACATGGACAGGAATCACAATTTGCGGATCATGGTGAAAATGTATGGCATCGGCGCCAGTTCACATGCTGGCTCATCTCACAACTTTTCTCATTTGTTGATTATATACAAGTCGAGATGGGGGGTTTAAAAATGCAGTAAGTGCTTCCATATAAGTGTCATCATAATTTGCAACTTAAAAAAAGATTCCCAGACTGGCAATTTTCATTTCCAGACCCCTTGGAAAATTTGTATTTACAATAAAGAAACAGCCACTCCATGTGCTTATTCTGTCAACCCTTCAGACTATTATAGAAACTAACATTCATTAAGGATCTAATTAAAACATGCAAAATAATTCCTATAATGGGTTGCCACTTCCACCCCAATGCTAGGGAAATGCTGCTCACTGTCATAGGTGTCACTAACCACTTTTTCTATAAGAACTTGAGTTATGCTGTTTAATTTATTTTGAAAATCTGTGATTTTAGGTACAAAGTGCAATAAGAAAATGTTTTTACAAAAGGTTATGGGGCAAAGAATTGTTTTATAGATGGACTTAAGATCACTTCATGTGTTCAGGGTGTTTTAATTTACAGTATTTTCATTCAATACTAAATTTCACAAACAAATCTATATAAAAGAAGTTGCAACTTTCCTTCTATTAAAATTATGCCTTTTTTTGGCTAATGTTTTAAAAACGAGTTATTTACTTCTCTGAATGTGGTAGTGGAGGTGGCAGCAGCAACAGCATTATGCAGTGGTTTATGGCTCATTAAATCAATTTAACCCACACAAAACCAGCCTGGGGAGTAACTACCATTATTGTCCTTATTTTACAGATGAGAGAGCCAAGGCAGGGACATAGTGACGCAGCTAGTAAGTATTGAAGTTGAATCTGAACTCGAGTCTCTCTAACTCTTGTTGATGGCCAGCTTTCTAAGTGTATGGGGCGTCCCTCTTCCTTCCCCAGAGCTCTCCAACTTCTGTCACCTCACAGAAGCAGGCCCGCCACAGAGACCCCTTCCATCGCAGGCTCGCGCCGCTCAGCCAGGCAGAGGCCCTTTCTTTGCTCGTAAAATGAGGGTCAGCTGACACCGCTGCTTGTGGGGGCTTCATGAAATCCCTGGCTCCGCTGGAGTCCGTGAAGCTGGACTGACCGATCGCCAAGAGCCTTCGAGTTCTACCCGTGATTGCTCCGATAGCCAGCACGCTTCCAACTGCCCTGGAATGGCATTTACACACACATGCTCACTCACACACGTGTACACACTCCCACACAGCCCCACACACATGCACACACGCACGCGTACCAACCATTGTGGATTTGAGAGCCGATTCATCATGCCGGTGAGGAACAGAAAGCTGTGACACGTCCTCGCCATGAAGCCGGAGAGAGCTCTGGCTCGCCATGCTGAAAGCGCAGCCTCCTCAGCTTAGCCTTAGCAGCAAAACTCCCAAGTATTTGACTTATCCTGAATTTCTGCGCTAGACTGAGTGCAGTCCTCGATGTTGCTTTTCCCACAAGCCCATGCAGCGCACCTGAGGCTCAGAGAGGCTCCTGGACACCCAGGGGAGGGTCCTCCTCCCTGGCCTGGGGGCCGGCTTCCCCTTGTGCCCAAGCCCCCATGCAACAAAGCATCCCTGGCCTTCTGGTCCAAGCAAGGGACCGGTGGTTTCTTCATGAAGTCGCCTCGTCCAACTTGGGGAAGCCGCTTCTCACCCCGGGAGACGCCGAGATGCTCGCCTTGGCCCCTTAGAGCCTCCGATCCCAGTCTGGCCTTCTGGAGCCCACAGAACCACCAGAAAATGGCAGCCCTGCCTCTTAAGGCTCAAGTCCTTCCTACTGGGGCACTATATTTCTACCCTTTTATACAATGGAAATGAGAGCCCAAATCAGAGTCACCCAACTACACTAATCTGGGTAATCTTCAGTCCTCTAGTCTTGGGTTTTGGTTTGTTTTTCCAATTCGGTATAGGATGTAACCTTTATTTTTAAAAGGAAAACAAGTAGATGAATTTGGAGATTAGTGACTCATTCACTGGGTATATTTTAAGCATGGAGTTAATAGGTAATATTTCTGGGTACACCAAGTGCCACTTTTTAAAGTCAACATTAGTTGAGTGCCTACTACAGAGTATAGTACAAATACCACTCACTCTCTACATTTTCAAGCACAATTTAATGAAAATAATCACATATCGTCTTCAAAATGAAAAAAAAGTTAATTTCCAACCTCTTCTAGGTTCTTTCCTTGCCTTCTTCATTCTTTTCAATATCTCTGCTGTCTTAACTTTCCAGTTTCATGTACTTGTGCTTCAAACTCCTCTTCTGCCCATCCTGCCAGCTTATTACATTTCCTGATTACTGTTACAGTCATTAGAACTGATTTCTATTCACATTTCTATCAAACCAGTTTTATTTTCTTACACCTAATTTTCAATTCCTACTTTTCAGCACCCATTTTCCCCCTCTAAGTTTAGAATGATCTGACATTTCAACACTTGCTTAATCTTTTGCAAATGGAGTACCAGTTCGCCGACTCAAACCGAGGGGCAGGAAGGAATTTAAAGGCTAAGAGGACACATGGAAATAAGACGGACATCTCGTTTAGAAACTGATCGAAAACAAACTTCTTTGTTTTAGATAGGAATGCTTCTCTGGGAGAGGAGATAGGGAAGGGATGAAATGGAGGGAAATTTAGATGAAACCAGGCACCGATAAATAGATATTTTCAGAATTTACTAAATCTTTTGGCAGAACACCCTCGTGATCCTGGTTCATGGCACAGTCTCATTTACAAATATTTGTGACTATTAGAAAAAGCACCACTTGGAATTTTTTGTTATACTTATCATTAGAAATTATGTTTGAGGTGATCAAAAGGAATTTTTTTAAATAACATAAAAATTATGCAATTATTATAGCATATTGTATTGCAATATAATTAAAGTATATACATAGTCACATTTGTAATCATACTAGCTTGTTAAAAATTTTGAGATCTTTTGTCAGTAGGCTAACATCTGAATAGTGTCAAAAAAAAAAACATTCTGTAAGTACCTTTCCTTCAAAAGGATATGCTAATATATTTAAAATGTATAATAAAACTCAATTTTTTTTTCAAAAGTCAAAATAAAAACTGGAATAATCTTGAAGTATTTAAATACCAAAGACTTAAGAAAAAAGGCAGAAATTTAACAGAGAAATCATTGCTAAGTCTCCTGATAATACATCTATTTCAAAAATCCAAAAACTGTAGCAGGTAAGTGAAAACCATCATTTAAAAGCTATTCTAAACATATAACCATATTAATATAAAAAATTTATAATTCCTCTCCACCTCACTCTCCCTACCAAAAAATTCCCAACAAAATATCTTTTCACACATGTAGGTTGAAATAGAATACACTCCGCTTTTCCCGAGTTCTGGACCCTTACTACTAGTTGACAAATTACTTGGGAATGTATGTTTTTACTTTCCCCTAGGGGTGGAAAAGGGTTGGGGAGTGCAATATGGCAGATTTCACCACTTCTGATATATGCAAATAAGTAGATGAATTGTAAGTGTGATCCATTTCCTTAAATACTGTGCCATATAACTCCATTGGCTCCAGGCACAAATATCTGAGTGACTGATTAACTGCAACACCATGACCTTAAAATGATTTCCCCATCTGCTTAGACTCTTCTCTAAATCAGTCTATCAATTAACTCTTGTTCTACCACTCTGCCTCTCTCCCAAAGACTGTTATATATAGCATCTCTAAATTCACAGGCCAGATAGTAGCTCCATCCCCCTTGCTTCACCCATCTCCTATTTCTCCAAGTCTAACTGATATTAGCTATAGTCTTCTTTGCTTTTGACTCCCCATCCATTCCTATTTTATGCCATCTTCAGTAGAAAGAAACTAAGTCTTAATTTAACGGTAATCCTTGGAATTCTCAGAACGACTTCCATTTGGATTACCGTCTTGTCTTTTTTTCTGAAAGGCTCATCTTTAGTCAGAATTGTCATTTTGGAATGTGAGCCATATTCTGATCTCTATCTTCCATTGCATTTCTATAACTAATTATTGACCATATATACATCTTTGAATACATACTACATATTACAATGAATGCTTTTTGAAAATAGTTATCAAATCTAGCAGATATTTTTATCAAAGCTAGCAAATATAAACTGAGTAATATGTAAACATATAAGGCACTTAAGATTTGTGTTTGGGGTGGGGGGGAAAGTGGGGAGTAAGAAATAAGAAAATCATGGCCTTGACCTTAAAGAGTTTCAAATCATGGTGAGGAGAAAAGCCTTGCATTAAAAGATAATTATGTAGGTTTGCTAGTTCAAGGCAATGCTAATAGAAGTAAAACACCAATGCAGTCAAAAATATATTAGGTATAAAATTATCACTTTTCTAGTCCCAATTCTATCTATAGTTTTATCCAAACTATGAGAAAGAAATTTGTTTTATTCTCATATAACACTGTCTTCTATCAAATTGTTTGAGCTACTTTAACAAGAAGTATTTTAGAGAAATAGCTTTACAAACACACTAGTATATAGATGATTCAACTAGATAGTATTATAAAATGTTTATATCACTTACCATTTAACATCAAAAGATTGTCAGTCCCTGGATGAGGATAACTCAAGCGACCTTTGGAGAAAGGAAGAAATGAGGTGTTAAAGAAATAAAAGAATAGAGAATGTTTTAAAATATTTTTCTTGAGAATTAAAAAAAACAATATCTAGTTTGAAGTTTATTAATTAGGTAGAATTTTTTTCATAAGAGTTAAAGACAGTTATTATTTTAAAACTCAAATCATAAGATCCCAATGTGCTTTAGGAGCAACAGCAACCAAATAAAGCCACTCTTGTTTCCTGAAATTCAGAAAGAGTGCCAATACTTTCATCTTCTCTTGTCAAAAGAGGTCCATGTTTTACTCAATCTGTTCTCTAAGCAGCTTGAAAATTTTGTCTAGTGGAATTACTTTTCCAAAATGTTAAAAACAACAACAACAACAACAACAACAACACTGGGATTAAAATACGGCATATATGCTTAAACGAACCAAAAACAACTATAACATTTAAAAGTAATAAGTAAATGAAAAAAAAATGAACTTTGCTATGGGGTTCCACTGACTAAGTACAATTATCGGTAAATAAGTATCTATAGTAAGAATATGCAAAAATGGTACTGAAAAACTAATTTTCTCTCTCAAATGATGTAGGAACATAGAGCATTTCTGAAACAAGGCAATGTAAATTAAAGCTGACTTACATAATACAATGGATATTTTCTCATGATCTTTCTTGAATAGTTCTCTAATTATTTTTTCTTATAATTACCCAGCATTTGCTTGTTGGAGATGGAGGAGGGGGAAAAACATCTTTAAGCCTGAACTTAAATGATAAACTGGCCAGTAATTCAAAGACAAAAGAAATTAAACTCTAAGTCTCTTAGAGTTTCAGATCTATCCAGGAAATTACTAAAATGTAAAATCTATTATGTCTCCTAGCAACTACTTTAGGAACAGTATTTCATGATCAAGAGGATACTATAACATTTAGTTATGCTACTCTTAACTACATAATCTTTAAAATGGTTGTGATAAAGGGAGTGTTAAAGTATACAATATATATCAGTACTTTTGAGTAGTCTGGGGAGATTTAAATTGTCTTATGGCGCACCTAAACAGTCAAGGACATTTGTTGTAATAGAGAATTAAGAACCTGATCATGTATACAAAAGGAAGGAAGAATAAAAAACAAACAAAACAAAAAAAAATCCCATAAAGGTCACTTTTATTTGGTTATGGTATTTTATTTTAAATTAGAGATTTAAACCTGGGGCAAAATATCTCTTTAAGCTTTTCAAATTAGAGCACAGAACATCCTTTAAAGGAGCTCCTGACCATCTCTTACTTTTCATCCCAGAGGGATTCAGTCTATGCCCAATAATAGTTGATCTCTTGATTCAAAACATTATCCTTATGCTTACAAAGTATAAGTAAAAAACAGGCAAATTCATAGTGACAGCAACTTAGTTTTCCATTTTGCCAGTCTGAGAGGTGACGGCTCTCTTCAAAATGTGAAACAGGAAAAAATGAAACAAAACAAAAAATAAGAGTTCTAAAAATACTTCTGGACCCATCAGCTCATTCTTACTATTAACTTGTTTCAGCCAGAGTCAAGTAGTTCCTTCTGTTTCCCACTATCACAAATCCCTAGTACACACTTGATATCTGATAAATATTTGATAATGCTCATTTTGGCTGGAGGAGGTAAGTGAAGGAAAGAAAAGAAGGAAATCACTTTTCTAGCCTTTTCATCCCTAAAATAAACACTTCATAGGACTTCATTATTTTGGTCAAAATGCTACTATAGCTCAAGTGAATATATGCCTATTTACACTGCAAGTGGCCAGAATGGCACTACTGCAATAAGTAAATTATAAAGCCATTTAACAGAAGTTTCCCCATTACAAGGGAGGGAATGTGAATGTATTAGTGTTCTTGAAATTCATGACCTGGGTTTCAGTCATCTGAAAAAAAAGGATCAACTAAGTGATGATTAAGATTCCTCAGCTCTAAAATCTTAGGATTTGTTCCATCTTGAAACAAAGAGAATAAAACTCTTGACTTTAGGAGAACTAATTTGGCTCCTTGTCAGTTTTAAGACTATGTCATGAGAATAAAATCCTTACAATGAACAAAACATTGAACAGGAATAATTTGTCATTTTCACTGCTAGTATCAGATAAATCAATTGATCCTAAATAATTCTTCACATTTTGTTCAAGTCACAGATTCTTTTTTGCAAATAAGTATTTTTCTCCATATAGGCCTAAATACAATTAAATATAGAACATGTATCCAAAATCTACTGTATGTGGCAAAATACATCCCAAAAGCAAATAAGCAGCTAATAGTTTCTCTTATTCGCTATTGCCAGTAAGTAATTGGCAAATTTTGTTTATGGATTTATTTTAAATTTCTTTTTTCTTTCTTTTCTTTTCTTTCATTTTTTTTTTAAAAAAACAGTATTATGAAGGTTCATCCAACTCTTATTGCTAGGCATGCAATTATCAAAACTGAGAAACATCAAGTAAAACAAACATTTCAAAAAAGTGTTTTCTAATTCATGTAGGTACACTGCCAGGTATTAAAGTTTATTGAGATCTCACAAAAGTATAAACACTTCTGTAACTCAAGAACCTCTGGATTCATGAATCAAGATTTTTTTTTCCTCCTTTCCCAACTTTGATGACCATTTTACAACCACAGAAGCCTACTTATCTTTGTAGTAGTTCCTTCTCCAAACCAATTATTACCAAGGGAGAGAAAGTAATACAAAATTATAAATACCAATGATGTGAAATATTACTTTTATTAAAGTACTTTTACCTATTGTGAAAATACTATCTTACTATTTAAAATTGCTTTTAATTGGCCACATTTAGAACAATTTTTAGAAGAATCCTAAAATCTCAGCCCTCGAAGAGATCAAGTGCACTCTAACGGGCCCTTCTCCAACACTATATTGGTAGATGTCCTTCTAGCCAGTTAGAACACTTACAATGACATTAGTTCACATTACGTCTCTTGCTGAATCAGTTAGTCTACTGGGGATCACATTAGTCAACAGTTTAATGCAATGTTAAATGGCTAAGATCCACGCCAGTATGAAAATGATTTATTTAGGGAGAGAGGGCAGAAATCACTCAATACTCACTGCATGCTACCATATACCGTGTCAGGCATGCAGGATGATAAGGCAACAGTGGCGGTCCTTGTCTTCAAGGAACTTACATTCTCCTATGGGGAATCATGCTGGGGGGGGGGGGGGTATGACACTAGAGAAAAGGGAGCAGAGCAGTGGGGAAGAACAGTACCAACAACTGAAGGCCTGTGACAGGGAGTAGAGTTTGAAGCAAGGCAGAGGGAGATAAAAAGTCCTATAAGGAAGAAATACATCTCCTAACAAAGCGACCCTTCTTACAGTAATGAGCCTTAATTTGGTTCTTTCCAGATTTGGGGAACAAAAAACTCAGGAAAACCAGAACCCAAAATTCCTACTATCAGGCTGAATGATTCTTCCCCCACCCTCAAATAATGCCCTCCAACAAACCTGGCACATGGCCCAAAAGTATCCCCCAAAAGCAGCTAACATTTGCCGACTCTACCTCCAACCCTCATGAGCCATGACAATTAGAGTTCTTCAGGTGAACTGACTTATAGTGAGAACAGAACCCGGGGAACATGTCCGACAGCCACAGTGGTCTAAGACAATCCCAGTGTGCACCGAGCACACTGTCCACCTCCAGAGAAAGTGACCAAAGCGCGCTTTCACATTCTGTTGGGGTCTGAGTCTTCTTGTACCAAACAATTCTTATGGAATTGAATTTACCAAACCTCCATCTGATTGCTTTCTGTCTCAGGAAGGGCAGAAATTAAAATGTTTACAAACTAAAAAAAGGAGAAGAGTTCTCGTGCTTAACAGTGCCAGCATGTCTGGCCACACGTGTGATAAGGAAACTGAACAAAGTCACACAAGGAACTTGTGTCAGAATTAAGCCTAATCCCTACGTAAATCCTGTGAAATAGGACTCACAAATATAGTCTTCATCCCTCTAAAACCATTTAAGGAAACAGTGTTTCCTTCAGTAAAAAGAGCGAACCTTTCTTCCTGATGCTACTGTATCAACGCTCCAGTCCAAAGCTCAAGAAGTTGGGCGGACTCTTCTTGAGTCGGGATCACATCCCTTTTCCGCTCAGCCTCCCCAGAGCCAAGATCAGCTTGGAGGTCGGGAAGGGGGGATCACTTTTGACCTTGTATGACCACGTTTTCTAGTCCTGACGGTGACTCCCCTCAAGGCCACGAGCAACCACACTGTACCAAGACAGTAAAGACCCAAAGTTCCCCAATGTGCCCTTTTCCTGGCTTCACGGGGAATAAAAACAAACTTCTACTTCCCTTTAGGAAAATTCGGCCTTAATACCTGGCCTGTGGATAGTGTATGTTTCACCTGTTTATTGACAAGTAGAGTCATTAAGTTCCATTTCCAATTAACACCAGAAAATACATGAAGATATACTGGACACAATGTCATATTATAAGCCGCTTTCCTCTCTTCACTTTCAGCCCTACTCAGATGACGGCGGCGCGGAGTCGACCCTGGCTCGTTCTTGAAGGCTCTGCCCTAACAGCCGACGCAACTCCAAGATGATGCAACTCCAAGATGGCGAAGGCTTTGCCCGTGTGGCTGGGGACGGATGACCACGCTCTCCCAAGGGCTGCACTGAGGGCTCCCAACAACCGCCTTTACACTCTTTGTCCATTCTGACACTCTGAGGACCATGTGAGGTTACCATTTGTATCCAGGGAAGGAAATGGAACAGAGTAAGCGCTCATTAAGCGCTTCCTGGGGGCTAGCCACAGTGTTCAATGCCCTCCTTGGCCCCTGAATGCAGTGCATCGCCCCAGTGATTTCCTACCTGTCCCAAAGAGAACTGGCTCTGTGCCAATTTGTCTGCACCTCATCTTTCCCCTTAAGAAAGGGAGGGGCTTAAGAGCAGGGCCTTTTGTACCCCCAGTGACTGACTAAAATGGGTGGGATTATCTTGATTTTACGAGGCCGGCAGCGGAAGGTTGCCCAGGCCTGGAGACCCCGCTCCGGACCACCACTCTATAACTCGGCCGCCTCACTGCCTCCAGCTAAATCAGGGTGGTGGATGGCTTTTTCTAAGTTGCATACATTAAGCCAGTGAAGTTTCATAATAACTATCCAATAACTTCTACTTTACAGATGAAGAAACAACAATGAAAATTTAAGTGACTTTTCTGAGATTACAGTAATGATAAATCTGAAGCCACAACCTACATCCAACACTCTTTATAACACTTACGTGCTTTTAGAACACAAAAATATCAGTGAAAAAGAACACATTTTCTCCCAATTACTCATCTAAGCATTTATTATTATAGCAAAATATTGTGGCTGGTTCACAGAATAAATTTTTTTAAAAAGAAATCAAAAGGGGAATGTTAATTCTGACTTACATCAATCGATGGCTATAATAACTAGAATTAAAAAAGGAATTTCAAAAAAAACTTAATGCTAATAGGACACACTTAAAAATCTGTTCCTAAGAGTGATCAATTTGGTTATGTAGCTATATGAATTCTAAATATATCATTCTTCCTGAATGAGTTTTTTTATAGATGCTCTAAGATGTTCTTAAAATTCCAATGACTTTTTGGGGTACTATGGCAGTAGTACATAAGAGAGGTAAACTGGTTGCTTTTATTTTTAAATTTGATAATTTTCTAAATGTTTTAAGAGGGAAGATTTCATATTTCATAATTTCAGTAATTAATATGATGGGAGAATTCTGCAGTCAGTGCTACATAAAGAAATTTAGTAACTAAATTCAGAGTCGCTAGCCTGTTCTTTTATTTTAGCTCTAATTAACAAAGCTAGACTTGAAAATGATTTAAAATTGAATTTTACATAATCATAATTGAGATTTATTTTGTCAAACATCCAAATTGCCAAATGACACATTAGTTCTACTAAAAATAAATAAGAGATAAGGCTTTTAAACTTTTTTTTAATTTAGGTGACTATTAAAAGTATTTTGTAAAAATATTTTTTTTCTACTTAAGATCCTATTTCCTTAACTTTCTCCAAACTACAGATGTTCCCATGAACAATAAAAAAACCCTTTCATATTCTTCCAATTTTATCTCAAGATATGCTAAAGTTTTAGCTGGACTTAAGAATATGTACACTAGGTACAATGGGAGAGGGCAGAGTTAAAGAAGAGCACAAAAGTGAAAGGGGAGAAGAGATAACCAGGGCTCAGGTTCTTTTATAATTAAGACTGGCAAATATTTTTTGCCAGGTAGACAGGATGGCTCTCTGGGAAGGAGGATGGGGAAGGACAAGGTGAAACTTAAGCAACCTAGAAACAAATAATAAAAACAAACTAAAGTAAGTATAAAAGTTTCTAAGAGAAAAGTAAGTGTAAATTTTATTCAAAAGGGATAAACAATACAATCTTGTCAACTTTAAGTAATGTCCACTCAAGAGAGACAGGACAAAAGGGGAAAAGAGGAAATAAAGCAGAGGCAAAACCATTAAATAGCTTCTGAAATGTTTACCCAGGACAAAATTATTTCTTTTTAAGAAAAATTCTGTTTCTTTTTTTAAAATACGAGGAATATATAAAATATTTTAATATGTCTTACTTAGAATCTGGAAGCATATTCTTGAAATCTTTTCTTCATTTTCATAGACAAACCCTATTTCCAACGCAAGAAAGTAAGGAATATTGTATCTCTTTTTGAAGAAAATAGTTTCATAAGTAATGTCATCTTCATCTTGGCACTTTAAAAAATTGCCAAAAAAAAACTTTTAAAGTTTTGTTTTGATTTCTCTACTTTGGGTATAAATAGAGAGGAAGTCTATCTTGGTCTTAAAACTGAAGGCTAAATGATATTAAGCTGGGAGCTGAAACTGGGCCAAAAGTTCTTCATGCATAGTTAGCAAATTTAGATGGCAACAGAGCAGCCTCAAAGCAGATATAACTAGAAGCCCACATACAATGAGTGAAACTTCATGGCAGACTGCCTACGATTCAGTGCAAAAATTCAAACTGTTTTAAGAATCATTAAGTAGGAGGACTAATTCTCCTAATAAACTGTTATGGAGTTAAGTGTCCCTGGACTAAAGATTCTTAACCTCACTCTGTGAACTTGTTTTTAAAAATATTTTGCTAACTAGTCATATTTCAAAACAATTCATTTCCTTTGAAACTCTGTATACTTTTTATCTTTAAAAATCTTGTTATTCTGAGGAGAGATTCAACTACCCAAAGGACTCATGGCACAAAAAGGCTAAGAACGGCTGGGTCAGATGATGAAAGTTGTCAATAACAACTGTTCAGGGACTGATTTACTAACAAATCCATCCCCCTTTCTTCCCCTTTGAAGAATAATTCTTCTACTCTGTGGCTTTTAAAGACTTCTTTCTTTTACTTCCATTCCCTTACCTTGTCCGATAAAAGACTGGGAAAAAAAATCCAAATACTTTGTGACAGGAGATATGTTGTCCTTTATTTTTTTGAATGGTTGGAATAAAAGGATTTTTTTTACTTGTTCAATACTGGCACTTATCGGATATCCTGCCATCTAGAGGAGGGGTGGGGAGTGGGGGGAAAAATCTGTAACAGAAAGCTATGTAAGGGTTAATGTTGAAAAATTACCCATACATATGTTTTGCAAATAATAAAATTTAAAAAAATATTGGCACTTATCAATTATAATGCTGACTATTGCATCAGAAATTTCAAGAGCTTTCTTTTGTACAGATGCTAAAAAAAATAATTCTTCTCAAACAGTGTTCTGGCCATTGGTTTCCATTTATTATATAGTATACACAGGCTGCCCTGAACAAACCAAGTTAAAAACAACAACAAAAATCTGATCTACTAGGATTACGAGGACATGTGGTCACTAAGAAAATTCTGTCACATTAAAAAATAAAGTTATCAAAATGAACAGAATCAACATTAGCACAGGTCTAGGTAAAACCACTTATCTCCTGAAACTCCTTACAGTAAAGTAATCAAAATGGCAAAGAACCTCTTTGCAACCAAAAATAAGAAAGAAATATGGAAAATAGGTAGACAATCCAGTCTGTCCACTGATCTCTAGCATAGATCTCTAGCATGAATCCTTTGATAAAGAGGTGTTCTTTGTTCTTTTTTTTTTTTTTTAAAATAACCCATTGTCTGGACTTGCTGTTTTCTGCATTGACAACTGCTTCTAGCTCCTATTTATATAATGTTGATGAGGCTTAGTGTAACAACTCTATGAAGAAATAGTGCATGCTCCCATTTTTAGAAATAAGGAAGCACGCTCAGACAGGATAAACGCCAGAACTAGGATCTCAAGCCTGGCCTTCTAAGTACATGCATCACACAACAGAGACTATGGGCCTAGAGGCTGCAGGTTGGTATCACATCCTCTATTCTACAAATTTTGGTGAGAATTATTTTTGTGGGGAAGGAACAAAAAGACAAATAAGGACAAGAAAGCTTCTAATCATTATGACATGTCAGGACAGAAAAATTAAGATGACAGAGAGGAAAATCTGGTAGATGAAAAGTCCTGAATGTGCTCATAGCCTAATGTCTCCAAGGCTGAATTCCAGAAAAGTAGCCATCACCACAAACGCGGGGTTTAAGTTTTCAGAACATGCATGATGACCTCTCAAGAACGGAATTTTCCCCAAATGATGAAAACCTGATTAAAATTCCTAATGGGCATCAAATCTGATCTAAAGGGAACAAGCCCAGAGAGCTGGCCATTGTCTAAAACCTCAGGTGGAACAGTTGCTGATCTGGATCATTAGCAAGAGCTTCTTCACCGGGACTTCCCTGTAAGCAATGAAATCCCAGGCGCAGTACTGATCTCAATGCCCCCCCCCCACTGGCCAGTCAGAGATGCTGGCGTTTAGGGTTCTTATCCAGGCTGCAACAAAGGCTTAGAAGCCTTAAGAGAAACCTTTAAACATCAGTTTTGATGAAACTGTCAAGTTTCATCATCAGACTTTTGCCGAGTAGCTTCTGAACTAGTCAATGCTTCCATTCTCATAAAGAACATTCCTACGGATTGGCAGTCACAGTTCATAACAACTTACCTTTAAGAGGATCATGCTCTGCTCTCATGATATCAATGAGGGAGTTTTCCAATGAGTGCATGTTCAAACTGTCATACATTCGACTTCGATCCTAGAAGAGAAAAAAAAAAACAGTATTTGTATAAGACTTGATTCAACAAATATTCATTAAGTACCTACTACTCTAAGGCACTGCAAAAAAGTTTGCTTTTTCAAGAAAACTTTTAATTTTAAATCGTAACACATTCATAGAACGTGATTGGTTAAATTGGTCTAAATTTTAAAATCTAATTTTACTTAAGATAACATGTTATATACACATCTTTTTTTAATTAAATCTTTTTATTTACAAAACATATGCATGGGTAATTTTTCAACACTGACCCTTGCAAAGCCTTTTGTTACAAATTTTCCCCTTCTTCCCCCCCTCCCCTAGATGACAGGTAGTCTAATACATATATATACATACTTCTAACACTTACAAGAAAATATATTAATATTGTTGCTGCCAAATTATCAATTACATTGGTGATCTGAATTTCACTAAATTTATTATTATATGAAACTTTTTCCAGATACTTAATCTGTACTGCTACTAATCTCAACTATTTTTTAGTTAAAAGAAATAATGAAAATACATTCATCTATTCATTTTTTAACTCTAGAAAAATCTCTCAAACAACTCACTGACTCAAAAAAAAGCCCAAAAACTTGTCTTATGCATTACACCAATGCAATAATTGCACTATTATTTAAGTATCTATGAAGCAACAGTTCAGTTTTGATTTGGCATTCTGAAGACAGTAACACTTCAGAATGATGAATGTGTTGCAATCTCTTATGAAATAATATACTAAATTATAAAATGTATGAAAAGTAGAAAACATAACCAAAAATATAAAATAGCATTACTCAAAGGTCAATCTCAATCTCACACAAATCTTTCTTGTTTCCATCATTTCCAAAATAGGCAAAGCATATTCATATCATTCTTGCCTCACTAGCTCTTTGTTTCCAAGGGCAGTCTCAGAATTAACACAAAAAGATAAAGTTATTAAAAGTCACAAGGAGTTCAGTGCATGAAATGAATTCATTACTACAAATATGTACATGCAAACACACACACATATCCCATAGGCACATACCCTCTCTGAAACAGAAAAGAGATCAGTGACTAAATCCTTAGGAGGTTCACCTATCAAAGAGCCTCCAAACTAGAAGGGAACTTGAAGGCCACTTGAATCCAAGCAGTCCCTGAAAGAGGACTTGTGTACAGATACTTTGAGAATAGGCCACCAGTTTTCACTTGCCCACTTCCTAGGGAGGTAGAATTTACTGGCTCAAGGAAGCTACTTGTAAGTTTTTCATCTTTCCCCCCTCTTTACAGCATCTCCCAGTTTCCTCTTTCTTCCCTCTAGAGCCAAAAGGAAAGGTCTAACCCCTCTCTTTCACATGGTCCTCCCTCACCCTAACCCCAAGTCTTCTCTTTAGCAAAGACAAAGCAAAACAACATGGCCTGGGGGTAAAAAATTCTAGTATCTTCAACCCCAGGTAAGAGGGGACAAGAGAGGAGAAAGAGTTTTATCTCAATACAGCCTCCCTAAGCAAGATAAGAATAAATGGGATGGGGGGCACAAGGGGGATGTCTAGCTAAATGGAAACCTAATCTGGTGGGACACATCTAATTCAGCTGTATGAAGTAGAAAAAAGCAGCAAAAACATAAGTGATGTACAGTTTCACCTCGAGGGGAAGAATACTTATTCTTCCTTCTCTCAGAATCTAAAAAAGGGAGGAACCCTAGAATGCTTTGCTGTGACAGGATGGAAAATGAATTGATAAACTGGGGTCACTCCCACTGTTTCTGCTTCTATGGTGACAGTGAATTTCAATGCAGACATCACCTATTCCCACCTTCCTCACTTTCCTTTCTGTGACCTTTGGTGTTAATTGACCAGAAGACAGTATTTAAAAAAACAAAACAAAACAAACTCTCAATAGTTTACTTTCTCTAGCTATAATTTTATGCTGGCACACTTTAAAATGTATTCTGGAATTCTAGAATGGCTCCAGAAAATTTAAATGTGTGTGTGTGTGTGTGTGTGATCTTCAAAGTGGATTGGCCAGTAAAGTGGCTAGGGAGAACAAAATTGAACTGACCCCAATGAAATCTGAAAAATACCCACATGCTAGGCCTGCCACATGCTAGGTAGATCCTCTGTGGAGGACCTCTGGGAGAACATGGACAAGAATAATAGTCGACCAAGAGCAGGTTCCAAATGACGTCTTTTAGGAGTCTTGTCATTGAAGCAAAGTGTAGCCTAACTAGCAAATTGTACAATTTTCTCATCTCTAAGATCTTTATTTTTTCTTTTTTTCTGAGGCAACATGTTAAGTGACCTGCCCAGAATCACACAGCTAGGAAATGTTAAGTGTCTGAGACCAGATTTGAACTCTGGTCCTCCTGACTTAAGGGCTGGTGCTCTATCCACTGCGCCACCTAGCTGGCATAAGGTCTTTTTCTTAATTTAAAGTCATGAAAAAAGGAGGGGAGGGTAGAATTTTCCAAGTATTAAAAAGTACTCAAATTTCTGAATTGCTGTTTAATTCAACAAAATCTAGACTATGTATCACTGACCAAGATCTCATAAAAAACATAATAGGAAATTATCCAAAAATTCAAAAAAGCTTAGATGTCAAGTTGACTTTCACAGTGAACATCTCAAAGTTTCAGATTTGTAAGAGTCAAGCACAATGACTGAATAACAGTATAATTTCAGAAAACATCAAGTTTCATGCATGTGAATATGAAAGAATACAATCTAACTATATTCCAAATGACCAACTGGGGACACAAAACTAGAAGACTATGCCTAAAGAATATTAAACTGCTCATACAAATAAGGAACTGCCTAGCTACGATTAACAAAAAAAATCTAGGTCAGAGAATTTGAGGCAGAAAAAACGCAATCTAAAAAATGAGCAACATACTGATTTTCTAAGAAAATGTTCCTAGGACACTTAACAAGAGTATTGACCTTAATAAAAAAGTTAGAGGATTTGGTAGGTAGTTACTCTTATTAATGATGTGGAAATCTTGAGGAGCTTCAAAAAGGAGCATCGCCTATCTGTGAGTTGGCCTAGAAAGTCTATCTTGTGATGGTCACCATCAACTAAGATCATGTGGCCCACAAAAGTTCCACGTGAAGAATTCAGGATGGAGGAAAACCTAATTTTGTGACACTAAGGACTAAGTATATCCTAATTTACGTAATGGGGAAAAGTTGCACATAAAATAAAATCTTATGAAATGATTTCTCAGAAATGGTTTATTTTTAATACAATTCAGGCGTGCATCAAGAATAACTTTTAAGAGACTCTCAGTCTGTTGATTTAAGGAAGTCATTATGCAAACCTTAAAGAACTCTACAAAGGAATTACTGTATTATAAAATATGCTAGAAATATAATTTTTAAAATAATCCATTTTGCATCAAGAGTCTCTTATAATTAAGATAAAGCTTCAGTCATGATGTAAGGAGAGATGGAGCTTGATGGCTCTGAAACTTCCAGTTTTGTGTCTTTCTCCAGCCTCAAGCACCAGCATCCTAATACTTGGGCATCTCTCCACAGAGGTCATCAGGAGCATCTGCAGGTCATATCTGTCACGTATGCACTCACCTTGGAATTCCTGCTCTTTTGACTACATTTCAACTCGAAGGGAAGTTACTTCATTTCTCCTGGCCTTAGTTTCCTCCTATGTAAAATGAGGAGACTTCTGCTTTTATCTCTACCTTGTCAAGGTCAGTTCTGAGGACACCAAACCATACTCTGGCTTCCAGTTAACAATAATACGATTTTACTAGACAGTTATAACCAATTATTTTCCTCAAATGATTTTGCAAGGATTTCAGTGAGAAAATAATGAACTCAAAATAAAAGTCATCATGAATTTGGAAAATGTGTGCTGAAGAATATTCCTGTTTAATGCAAAATTTTTAAATTGGGTGATGGTGGTGTTCCAAAAGCTCTTCTGTAAACTGATGCTTTGTAAATTAAATACAATCTCCCATTGAAATGATATATTAAGATGAAATAAGTTATAAGCAATTTGATTCGATGGCAAGCTTCCCAAAATCATCTATAATGCAATCCATAAATTACATTGCACTTTTTCCAAGGGGAAAAAAGTTTAAAAAAAATACTGTTTAGATACTATTAACAAAAATCCACAAAACAAATTGAATACTATTAAATATATCTTGAATTCTGATACTTAAGAAAACAAAGGATAATTAGATGATAAGGTGGTTTATAAATGGAAGGCTTTTCTGGAGATTCAGAAGGGGACTTTCTAGATCTTATAACATTTTAGAGCAGTGGGACTAGTTTTTAAAAAGTCACATCAAATTTTGCTTTCTGGTTTTTTTTCCTTCTTGATATGGAGGTATCAACATGGAGTATTTCCCCTCACTCTATTAGTCATGTTTGGCGGGTTAGGGGATTGGTTTACATTTAAAAAAAAAAGATTAAACTGTAAAGGAGGAAAAGGGAAATTGTTCTTGTCAAGAATTTCTGTGAGTCTAGTGATAGGGAAAAAAAATCACGGAAAGAATACAATCTCCCAAGGATTGGTTTGAGATGGAATGGTGTAAAAGATGCTTGGTGGTTGGAGGAAACTGAGGAGTTATACTATGGAATGAGAAACAATATGCAACAGATTTTAAGGATGCAGGATATATTCAAACTACACATGCTTTTCTCTAGTACCTGTAACACATTTTTATTGTCCACATTTAATGTGGATTTATGTTTGAAGTATAAATATAGAACAGGAAATCAATAACAGAGCAAGAAGCTGTAAACAAAGAATTTTGTAAAATTTTAAGTCTACATACACGGGAATACCTGCATTTAATTTGGATCTATGTTTGAGCAGGTGAAGGCAAAATAGAAAATCAGTAAGGATTTTCTAAAAATGCAGTCTCTTCTCTAGTATACTTTTTTACTCAGGTAAAAAAAAGTGGTTTACTTAATTTTAATTGGAGGTAATCAAAAAAACAAGTGGCTTTATCAACATTTATGAAATGATCTCATAATGTCGATACTGTTCATTAAACTATAGCATAATACTAATTTAATCCACAGACTAAAAGAGCTTTGAAAACTAGCAGATCTTAGGGCAGAAGTAACATACAAGTGAAAAGCAATATATGAAGTAGGTATTTAAATAAATTGAGCAAAGCAACAAATGTTTTGAACACGAAATGTATGAAAGTTTGAGAAAAGCAAAAAGGTTACGTCCTTCATTCAACCTAAAAAACATTTGCTGGGGCAGCTAGGTGATGCAGTGGATAAAGCATTAGCTCTGAAGTCAGGAGGACCTGAGTTCAAATGTGGCCTCAGACACTTAACATTCCCCAGCTGTGTGACCCTGGGCAAGTCACTTAATCCCAATTGCCTCAGGGAAAAAAAAATTTGTTAAGCCCCTACTGTGTCAGACACCATGTTAGGTCCTGGGAATAAAAAGACAAAAAAAAAAAGAAAAAAAAGAAATTTGGTCTGTCCCTAAAGAGCTTATATTCAATGAGTGAAAGGTATTCAGATAAAAAATATTCGAAAAAGGAAATAAAAATATATACAGAAAATACTAATATTTATATATTATTAACTTGGTAGAATATAATCTAATGTTTAGATCAAGTTGCTATCGACTTAAATTGCTGATATTGAAATAAAGTTACTTAGAAAGATGATACCAGAGTTAAAATGTGAACAATGGCATGTTGAACATAAATATTCTTCTATGGAGGGTTTGTGATATAAATGAAAAAAAGTCTGATTTCTTTTGAGTTCTTAGTCGATTCTATCGATTCTATAGTGAAAGAACTCCAAAGTTACCAAGCCATACCTTTTCTTTTCATTTTTACTGAGAAGCAAACTGAGGCCCAGAGAGGGTCACACACATAAGCGCTGAATGAGGGAGATTCACATGTGGGGAAACTGACTCCGGCATTCTTCCAAACAGGGAGACAGAAGTTATGGGAAGAAGGCTGATCAATACTGGCCTAGTCTAAGGGGAAAATTCTTGGCAATTATCCCCCAAAAGAAAAGAGTGACCTACGTGGTGTTACATACTGTTCCCTTCACTTTTACCAGAGACATTGAAACCAAAAGGAAAATAGACTTTGGTCCAAGCCCCATCCTTCTGACGGTCTACAAAGATGCTGCTCAGACAGAGCCATTCTGCAATTAGAGGATGAAAGGTAAGGGGTAATAATCAACCCTTTTTAAAAATCCTT
Organism: Myrmecobius fasciatus; assembly: GCA_023553655.1. NCBI lineage: Eukaryota > Metazoa > Chordata > Mammalia > Dasyuromorphia > Myrmecobiidae > Myrmecobius > Myrmecobius fasciatus. The sequence continues at coordinate 281,547 of JAJPUD010000115.1, read as the reverse complement.
GGAGCAGAGGTCAGGGCCTTGCACATGATGTTCCGGGCTGTCAATACCCAAGAACTTCAAAGAAATTGCTCTATTTCAGGACCAGCATGCTCCTCTGCAAAGAGTCGGCCGGGCAGTCTCAGTCCTGGCTTCACGGGCTGTTCCCCACGATCGCTGTCCTCCTCGGACCCTTAAGGCTGACCTCCTCTCTGAGGATCCCTTTGCTCAGTGGAATGGCAGAAGTTTCACCCTATCTACTTGCTCCTTTAGTTCCACCATGAGAAGTAATCCATCTGCAAGGTTTCTATCCTCGGTTTCCTCCATAGTCCTTTACCAAGTTTCAAAGCCCTTCTTCAGAAAGAAAAATAAGTGCGCTTTTAAATAAATATTCATTTAGCTATACATTGTTACCATCTGTTTCATCCCATACACCAGTGCCAAAAACAAAAACTGCTGAAACAGGCAAACGGACTCATGACATCTCCAAGTATCTTCCTTAAGAAGACTATGACTTTAGCTACAAAATGATCCACTAATTATAGGAGTGCACAAGTCCTCCTCCCAGTAAAAAAAACTAAGGAACTAGAACAATTTGGTTGAAAGGCTAAATTTAGGATACTTTATTCAAAAAAATGATTATCTATTTCTACATATATGGACTCTTAGCTAGCAGTCACTTATGAGGGATTTCTGTTTTCTGGCACTGCCTTGAAGAAGCCCTTTCTCCTAGCCTGTTTCCTCTCCTGTCAAATTTGAGAGCTGACCGACACAGCCTCCATGGCCTCTCCCAGCTCCAGCGTGGGGATCCTAAGGCCTGACATCTCTGGAAGCAGTTTCTTCTTGTACTGAACAAGCTCCCTAAGGCTCCTTTCAACAGTTCCTTTCTTTTCCAAAATCCGAATGACAGAATGACCAGGTTTTGAAATGAGACTGACTCAAGATGTTACTGATTTGGCACAAAGGATCTGCTTTCTCTTGCTTTCTCCTCCTTTCAACTCAAATTTTGGCAAATTTGTAGGAATACTTAACCCCAAGAAAATTTGGAGATCTGTGGTTTGATCCATAGATAACCTCAGAAACTACTAAGATTTTCAAAAGAAGGATTTCTTCTGGAGACACTAATTCATTTGAGTATAACAATGAGTATGACTGAGTATGAGTGGCTCTCCTAGGGAACCACTGTTGCCCAAGATGCTGACCTCTAAGGTAACACACCCCCTCATTCCCAACCTCTTAACTCAGGTGTCCTTCCAGCCAGCAGACCTTCTCCCAGGACCTAGGCTTCCACCTTGGGCTAAAACTGCAAGTGGAATATTGGGGGTGAGGCTGGGGAGAGGGGGTAATAGGAGGCAGTCTGTGATGAGAATTTGGGCTTGTGGCTATGAAATCAAAGTAACCAAAGAAAAATAATGTCCAGGCTGAGAAACAAGCCTAGATTCCAGAGTGAAAACATTTATTTGTAAAGATTTTCAAATGAGAGGCAATAAGGCAATAATAAAAAAAGCACTAGACTTCCTCAGTTGAAATCCCACTTCTAATACTAGACTGAACGTAAATAAGCCACAATGTCTCTCTTCACAATATGGAAACATTACAATTTAATGGTAATTATTGATACCTTGCTTTAAAAAAAAAGAGTTGGTAAAATGTTAACTATAACAATATAACCTACCTTCATTATCGCATAGCTCTATGGCAACAAGCAAGTAGTTTTCCAAATATGGAAACTTCAAAAAGAAACAATTTAACACCAAACTCTTATAACGTATACTGGTAATTAAAACAGCTGACAGAAAGTCATTTTCAAAAGCTGAGATGGAAGAACCCTAGAAATCATTAGTACCAGGAACAATCTAAGCAGATCAGTGATTAGAAAGTTATTTCTCCTTCACTGATACCTATAATTCTTATTTCAAAAATAAACTAAAATCAAATGACTTTTCTTAATCCTGAACACACTTAGCACAAAGAATTTTGGGTGTAGCAGACAACAAGATTTAGGAGGGAGGGAAGAGAGAAAAAATTAAGCAGGGTTTTTGGAAGAACTAGTTTATCAGGGACAAGTAAATAAACAACACATCTAGAAAATATGTATAGCCTAATTTGAGAAATAACTTGGGAGAAATAAAGCATAAAAAATTTTACCAAGGTGTTGCTAATAATATAACAAACAAAACTCATTTCAAACTAAAAGTTTATGACAGACATGATTTGAGACAATACCATAATTATCAAAGCACCATCCTATTTCAAAGACTTTTCTTGTGAAGGAATACAACGTTTTCAGAAGGAAAGGGACAGAGCACGCAAAAACCAGTTTTCTTTACATTTTCGAATGTTCAATTAAAATTCAGAGAGCACAAGCTTTTGAAAAGAGGTCATTTCAGCGTGCCATCGCTAACACATGAGCACTCTCGACCCCCGGCGACCCTCATGCCGTCCATCCCATACCCACAGCTGGGGCAGTCGTATCCTATAGTGTCATAGGAGAGCACTGAGACAAGGGAGGCTCCGCTATCCCACCCCAGTGACCGACGCAGCGCAGACACTGGCTGAGACTTTCCTTTGTTCTCGAATTGTTTCCGTTTCCAGCTCTTTTCCCTGCTTCCCAGGAGCTACATTTTAGCCAAACTCCGAATTACAAACACTCAGGGCCACCCTGCTTCTGGCCCAGGCCACCCTCGGCTTCCATCACCCGGGCACGCCTTGTGGCGGCCCTTCCACTGTCCTTGCATTACACCTAACTAACCGGGCTCTCCCTGTGACCCACACAGGTGCCCAACGAGTCTTCCTGAAGCCTGGCCACAGCAGGCCCTCCCAAACCCTGTGGCTTCTCCTGGCCTTTAAGACCCTTCCTTGTGTGGCTCCAATCTACCTGTGCAAGTGCATTTCAGACGCCGCCTCTGACACTCACCCCCACTGGAACAGGTCTTCATTGGACATTCTCCATCCTGCCTCGGTCTATTCCATTCCCATGTCAAACGTAAGGATTGTTTTTGCCTTTGCTCACAAATAGTAAGCACCTGATATATGTTTAAATTGAATTTGTCTTCAAGACAGGGATTACAGATTAGTCTTTTTATATTCCAAAAAATACATCACCACGAGGGACTTCAGTACTCAGTAAGTAAACACCTGTGGATGTTAAATTGCTGCCATTATTTCTCCATCATGACCACCTGCACTCTACCAGTGATTTGAGAATACTCACAATACTAACTATACAATCTCCCCCATGCTCTGCCGTCTCAAAAAGGATAAAGAAACTAGAGCAGAACTGCTGGGCTATTCAAAGCTGAGGGTGGAGGGAAAAGACAGTGTCATTTTGCTTTGCTCGTCCGAGAAAGGCCAGGGGCTTGTGCAGAAATTCTGGTACTGCCAACCTAATCAGAGGCAATACTTGCACCTGTGTCTTCCCAAGTCCGTGGCCAGCTCTCACTCTTAACAAATAAATCCATCTTAAACTGATCCTAAAATAATCTCCCTATTCTGTGGAGGAGAAATAGATCTAAAGAAAAAAAAAGATGGCACTGAAAGGGCCAGCAGGAAGCACCACAGAATTCTAGATCTGGAGCTGGCAAGAGCCTCGGGCCATCCCATCATACATCTTCCTCCAGAGATGAGGAAGCTGTGACCTGGAAAGACTTTTCCAGGGTCACAAGGGGGGGGGGGGCGAGCCACTCTCCAAAGCCAGGTCCTCTGACACGGGAAGGAAATGCCAGGGAGTGTGGCCATCCCCAGAGGCAGGAAACGAGCTTCTGCCAGGCCAAGATCCAAATATGAAGCTCTACTTGGTACAGGTGAAGGCCCAGGCGAAGGCCCAGGCTACACAAACAGGCTTTAGATCGGCACAGTAACTGGCACAGTATGAATTTCAATTTCTAATGGAACCAGAATCCATACTACTTGAAATGAAAACACGAAATGAAATCTCTTGACATAACACACACGAGGAAAACTTTTCATTTAGAATCAAGAGTTTTTCCCTACCCACAAAATCAAAAATCATTAAGACAAAATGTTTTGATAATTTATAGTAAAAATGTCAACTACTCAAATTCTGCTCAAATTATCACAAGCCAATTTTGACAAATGATCAAAAGAAAATCAGTTTTTTAATTCACAGGTTATTTAATTTAGCCTCTCATTTAATTTGTCTGTCTCTCTCCTAATTCAACCACCCTGATTTCTTGGCAAACATGTCAACAAAAAAAATTCAGGATACACAAACTGAAAAATATATATAGAGATCTTTGTCTACAAACATGGCAGACTATTCAACAGAACTTCTTACCCCTATAGATGGACTTAGAGATTAATTTCAAAACACCTAAAAATTCTCAATTTTGAGGGGAAAAAAGGGCTTAGAATACTAATAAAAATGAGAATTTCTCTAGTTAAAGGAGATGCAAGCAGTTGGAAGTAAACATTCTAACACCAAATTCTTAAAAATTTTGTAAAAAAAAATTGGCAAGATTTCTGTGATAACTGTAAATCTGCATACTAATTAAAATGCTCATGATGTGGACAAGTTGCTGTATTTTTTAAGAACCTCTACTATGAAAACCTCTATCTTTCTAGATATAAACACAAGACTAGGCAGTAACATTAATTTTTAAAGTTTCCCCCCCCCCCCAGGAAACATCCTTATGCTAATAAACAAACTAAAGTAGCAGTTTTGCAATATTTTGATCAGGACTGTTTGAAATGCCTATTTCAACCACAAGGTTTTGAAATATAAAGTACACCACTATAAAACTTATTGCCACAGTTGTTAAATATCAGGTTTTCATCTATGACAGCTCTCTCAGTTCACCTCATCATCTAAAAATAATAGGTTTTGGAATAAGAGGCAGCAGAGGAGTAATGAGAATAATTACTACTCCCCCTCCCCCCCAGTCCCTCGTTTGCAGGGATTCCCAGTTATTAGACCCAGCTCCGACAGTGCCTTCATATTAAAGCATCACAGAACCTGGAATCTAGAAGCACTCCATCTTAGAAAGACCTAACTCGGGCCCAAAGAGGTCCGGGTGAAATCAATTAATACAGAGTTGAAAGAGGTCTTTCGACTTTCTCACCAATCCAACTGCTCCTTACTGCCAACACAGGCCCTTCCACTTGATCCCTCTTTCAAACACACAAGCTTCCATCCCTTCCCTACCCGCGGATCCTCTGCGCTTGACATTCACTCCCTGAGCTTCTGCCAATCCATATCCCTTTCAAATCCTCTCCCCGGGGAGGCTCTTCCCTGTCCCAACCATTTCATGGGATCTGGGTGCAGAACCCCTCCGAACATCGATGTGTATCACAATACGACCTCCCCGATTCAGGTTAACGGAGACCGCGAGCGGGAACTGGGGATAAACGAAGTAGCCCACCTGGAACCGCAACCTCGGAGCTGGGAAAACCCGGTTTCGGCTCCCGCTGCGGCCGCTGGCCAGCCTCGTGGCGGGCAGCCTGGGGTCCCTGAAGCCCGCGGCTGCGGAGCGCCCCCTTTGCCTCAGGGCACCCCCTAACCCAAGCCACCTTAAAACGAGAGTTTTTCCCCCGGGCCACACGCCATTGGGCCCCAGCTCGCTCGCGGGAGCACCTGCGGGCCGGCGCCCGTCATTCACTCCCCCCTCATGCTACAGCCTCCTCAGTCCGGCCTCCGGGGCTCGCCCCCCCCCACCGCAGAGCGCCCCGGGATCATCTCGGCCGGCTCAAAGTCGGGCTCTGCAGCCGGTGAGGGGAAGGGGATGGGGAAGGGAAAGGGAGGATCGCTCCCGGAGGCCAGCACGCGCGCCCCAGGGAAGGGGGTGAAAGCCCCCTTCCGAGACGCCCTTTACAAAAGTCCCAGCACGGGCACAGCCACGCCCCTCGGGACCCCAGCCGCCCGGCCCGGCACCCCGGGACCCCCGAGCTCGGGGCGGGACAGCCTACCTGGTCTATCCTGGAGGTCCCGGCCGCAGGGCACCAACTATCTTGGAGGGAGTCTGAGCCCCAGGCTGGCAGCTGCAAACTAGATCTCACCTTCAACAGCACAGAAGGGGGCGTCAGAAAGCGGCCCTGCCCCCCCGCGCCCCCCGCCCCCCGCCCGGCCCGCCGCCCTCACCTGCAGGGGCAGCAGCGTGTTGCTGTTGCTGTCCGTCCGGAACACGTTGTCCTCCATCCACGACTTCGGGGTCAGCGAGGGCGTGGAGCGGGTGAACTTGGGCGGAGCGATCACGTTCCCGGAGAAGGGCTTCTTCAGCGGGGAGATCTGGTTCAGGGGGCCCGGGATGCCCATGGTCCCGGCTCGCCGGTGGTCGCGGCCGTGCACGGCCCCCCACGCCATGCTGCCCGTGCTCCAGCCGCTACTCTGGTGGTTACTCCACGGGGACTGCTTCAGCAAAGGCTGCGGGGACAGCGCCGCGGGGGG
>JAJPUD010000115.1:253630-270168 GCA_023553655.1 Myrmecobius fasciatus | reverse complement strand
TTCTTTTGCATTAAATATTTCTAGTCCCACACCCGCATGCAAGACCCTCATACTGGCCTCTACCAAAGTCCCCCCCCCAAAAAAAAAAATCTTGGAGCCCAGCAATGGGTCTAGTAGAAATAAGTAAAGTAGTAATCCCTTGTCACACATTTTAAACCATTTTTCATTTTTCTCCCTTTTCTTGGGGAAAAATCCTTTTAGAAAGTTCTGTGTGGTATAGGAGGAAAAGGCCTAGGCTTGGGGTAAAGGGAGGCGTGGATTCATCTCTGACAAGACAGTCTGCATGACCGTGGCAATTACACTAAACTTTCGGCCTCAGTTTCCTCATCTGCAAAATGAGAATGATGATATGCATTTACTCTCATGTATTCAACAGTATGCTTATAAAAATTAACCTTAAAATACACTAACAGTTCAGGGCTGAAAAAATCCTTAAAATGGAACTTTTCAGAGACCAAAACTATTTTTCCAAGAAGTGCCAGAAGTACGCACGAGGGACTGAGTAAAAGGAACAGAACCTCCAGGAACACAGTGTACAAAAGGGCTATGCTTAAGTAACTATAAATGCAAATACTAAATATATAATAATAAACAGCCTCAGAACTCGATCAATTGCAATAACCAATGTTGGTCCCAGATATGATGAAACATTTTCCTCCTCTTACTCAAGAGGCACAGGACGTTGGGAGGATAAGGTTGCAAACACTGACATTTTGTTGGTTTTGCCTAACTGCTTTTTGGAGGGGTTAGTGGGATTGAAATGGCAAATTGAGGGATGAATAGGGTGTAAAACAAATTAAAAAAAAAACTAACGTAAACCACCTTCAGACTCGAGAACAATACTTAGAGAACCAAGAAAACAGGCCTAGGAAAAGTCTGCTTACGAGTGCAGCCAGTGAGGTATTCTAGGCACAGGGAAGGGAAGATCTTGAATTTTAAAGCCCAGTTGAAGAAGTCATGATATTGATGTCTTCATTTTGCTGCCATTTGTAGTAGTTTGGGCATCTATCCCATGAAATACAGTGGATGGACAACTGACCTCTGAATCAAGGTGGCTTGGGGGACCCGAGCAAGTAATTTAATGTCTCAGTCCCAGGGCAACTTTCATAGAAACACATACATGCTGCAATATATTCATGGGAATACATACCACAGTATACATATATAACATATAAATGTATGGAAGCAGATATATGGTACAGTGGATACAGCACTGGATCTGGAGTCTGGAAGTTCAAATCCAGCCTCAGACGATTCCTAGGTGTGTGACCCTGGCCAAGTCACTTTACCTGTTTGCCTCAATCCAATGGTTTGCCAAGGAAATGACAAATCACTCTAATATCTTTGCCCAGAAAACCCCATATAGACATGAAGTCAGACAGCATTAAGAATCCATGTCTCCAAAATATGTGTATGTGCCATATACAGGTACATAACATCAATACAACCTGGAGATGTGCATTGTGAAGTGCGTGAGCATGTGTATGTATGTGATCTTTAATATGCAGACATGTATGCGGGTGTGTGTTGTATATATACACACACAAATTGTAGATCTGCACTGGTGGAAAGGATTTCCTGAAGAGAGAATAATGGGACGTTACAGGTTAAAAAAAAAAAAAAAAATTAAATATAATCTACTATCACCCCTGTATCACAGATGAGGAAAGAAGATCACTTGCCCACACTCAGGTAGACAGAAGAGCTGGACCTCCACTCACAGACAGGGCGCTGGTTCTGGTGGCCATCAAAGTCAGTCAGGCAAAATGCATTTTAAATACGTGAAATCCATAAACAGACTTTGCTCCCCAGAATGAAAGATAATATCACTGAGCTCATAGCTCATAGCAAGTTTTAGTTTAGTACAAAAGACTTTTAGCATCTTTAGATGTCCAGTCAGCAACAGCAACAAGAAGTCTTCGTTAATGGCTTTATGCTGGGGGCATAGCAAAAAGAAAACCAAACAAAAAATCCAATTCCCCCCCCAAAAAAAAAAAAAAACAGACACTGCTCTCCGTTCACAATCAAGGGAGATGCCTGGCAAATGACTATGTATGAACAAGATACATACAGGATGAATTGGAGGTAATAGAAGTATAGAGGAAGCTGAGGAAAGGCTTCTTGTCCATGGTAGCAGAGAAGCCAGTTCCCTGACAGCCAGAGATGAAATGGAGAGAAAAGGGGAGAGTGGAAGGCTCCGTCTATTTCAGTAACCTCCCTGACACTGAAAACACTTATTTTTAGCTTCAGAGATTCCTGCATTTACTGGTGTGTTATACTAAATGATTTATAAAATTCCTTTCAACTCTAATAGGGGAAAGCACATTGAGCAGTTAAAGTGATTAGCCTGTCCCTTCTTCCTCTGATTCAGTCAATCTAACAATCAGCAAATATATTAAGTGCCTACTGTATGCAAGCATTGTACTTGGTGGAGGGGGAAGGTGTAACTCCACACTCAAAGCCTAATGGAGCTAAATGCCCTGCCTTGCATCAAAAATACAGATGAAGTAGCTATTGCTTTCAAGCCGCTCGCGGTCTACTGGGGAATTATACAAATATCAACAAAAGATATTCAACATCATTGAGGGCATCTAGAATGGGAGAACAAAAGACTTCATGTAGGAAGTGATGTTTTAATTGAGCTTTGAAGGAAATGAGAACTCTAATAGAGGTGAGGAGGGAATGAATGTATTCTGCATGAGGGACAGACTGCAAAGCACAGAAGCAGGACAGACTACAAAGAAGAGAAATTTGGCTGGATCATAAAGTTCACGAAGGGGAGTAGAATATAATAAGTATGGAAAGATAGGTTGGAGTCTAAGTTGTAAGTTTAGTGAGTTTAGTAGAGAAGTTTGTGTTGAATCTTTAGAGCAATAGAAACTGGAGTTTACTGAGCAGAATAATATGATCACAACTAAAAACCATCTGTGCTTCAGTAATATCAGTTGGAATCTAGATAGATGGAGGATGAATGGGGAAGGAGAGACTGGAACCCAGCTCTCTGTGAAGAACCGGTTGCTGTGACTGTCCTGGTAAAAGATGGGGAAGATCTCAGCTTGCATGGTGAGCATGAGAGTGGAAAGAAGGCAGATGGAAGCTGTAAGACATGGCAAATGACTTGTATACAGTGAGAAAGCGTGCACTAGGCTATGCCTGAGACTTTCCCTTTAGTCACAGTTACACACCTGCTGAGCCAAGGCTGCTCATATGTAAATCCAGGAAGATTAAATGCAAAAAAGGACAATTCCACAGGATGGGTTCTTTCTCACTTTCTGTTTCCTACTTTCACTTCTATCCCCTAACCTTTGAAAGTCGTCCTTAATTCCTCCTCCCTTTCCAGCCTCCTGAGTCCCAAGGCACATCTGTTTGCCTTTGGTTCTTTTACCTGCCAGACTGCTGAGGCTGCTGACCTATTTCAAGGTCAGACCTAATCCCCCAAGCTGCCCAGTGACCCTTGTCTTCCTGCTTATCATGACCCAATTAGCCAGTCCAGAACATCACTGAAATCTCTGCATTGTATTATTCCCTAACTTTTCAGTGAACCCCAGACCTCACTGACATGCAAAGTAAAAGGCAGCCACTGGACAGCCAAAAGATCTAAGACACAACTGCTCTTTTCAGAATTGCCATTATCACAACCAATATATTTCTTAGCAATAAAGGTGAGCCGATGTGAATCCTGTGGTCTCTAATATAGTCTATGTAGAATTTTCCATCGCTGCTCTGATTAGCTTCAACTCCATTAACATCATGCCCTATGCCAGGTAATCTCTCTTGGGGGACCTTCTCTTCTCACCCCTTTCTCGTTCATCCTCTCTCTTCCCTCAATTAGACTGGAAGCTCCTTGAGGGCAAGCCCTGTCTTTCTTTTGTAGCCCCAGATCTTCGCACAGTGCTTGCCACATGGTAGGTGCTTTGAATGTTTATTGACTGCTGCCAGACTGAAGATCTCTGATCTCTTAGTCGTGCAGTTCCATAACCCAAGAGACCCCCTTAGCTCTTCACCCCCTAACTTCGCAAGTCTTGTCCATTCTATTGGACCTCCAGAATCTTTTGCACCTTGAAAAGGGGATTCAATCATATAGTCATCCCTCATAGCTTGGGCCCTCCTCCCTGCCTTCCTAGATCATTAAAAATAGAGCCTCCCAATTTGTCCTCCCTGCATCCAGTACCCCCTTTGCAGTCTATCTCCTCCAGGGCTGCCATATTGAGAGTCCTAAAGCACAGATCTGTCCCCTGTCATTCTGGTGCCAAAGAAGCTTTGGTGGATCCATATTAACTCTAAGATGAAATATGAATTTCTCTTTTTGTGATTTCAATTTCTCAATGAATTTATGACCAAGTTCTTCTGGCTACAGCCTAGGCTGATCAGCCATCACTCTTGCTCATGAGCTCTATATTTCAACCCAAACTAGCCTACTGGTGGTTCTTCCATACATCACTATTTCCCCCTTCCTGCCTCACCTTTGGTTATGGAGCTTCTAAATCCCTTCCAGGCTCCAGTGCCACTCCCTTTGGGGCCTTTGTTTTCCCCAATATTCTATGTTTTCTCTTCCTTCCCCCTGTCATCACTTTGTATTTTTTTAAAATATATCTTAGGCCTTCCTCAAAATCTGTTTTACATCCTCAGCAGAATGCAAGATCCTTGAAGATGAGGACTATCTCATTTTTTTAAAATGTGCCTCCTTACTGCCTAGTAAAGGCTCACCAAAGGCTTGTTGATTATTTGCATCATGAATAGAAAATCTGTTATAAAAGCCTGCAAATTATTGGTCCAGAAAACTGAACTCAATAGCCAATACCATTGTACATTACTGAAAATTGCTAGAGATGCTAGCCTTGGAGTGCTCTGGAAGCCCATCCATAATGTTCTTGAGTTCTTGACCTTCAGTGTCTAACTTTGAATACCCACCCACCAATTTGATTCCACAAGCTCTACCTGAATTAATAGGTCCAATGTCTGCTAAGGACCCTTAACTACCTCCCATGACCTAGGCCAAGGTCTCCCACTACTCAGGACCGTCTCCAGTTTACATCTATAGCTTGTCATTGAACCCAGATGGCTCTGAAGGAGAAAGTGAGGCTGGTGACTTTGCCCAGCCCTCCCTCATTTCCATCCAATTCACTAGCACGTCACGGCGTCACCTCCCTGATGTTCTGGTCCTCTTTGAGGGACAAACAAACAACAACCCAAGACATGGCCGTGCGGTAGAGAACATGATAGTATGGAAATGATTAATCACTCTGCAGACATTATTAACTATAATGGTTGGTGAATGAGAATACATAGTCATACTACATTAAGGAAATCCTACACAAAATCTAAAGTATCCATTGACAATGATGTCTGAAACTTATCACTGAAATCATCCAACTTCTTAAGTGCTCCCAGGGAATAATATTCTAAAAGTCACAAAAGAAGTATTGATCTGGATTGGAAAAAGGAAATTTCCTTACCGTAAGTACCTTATACAAATGAAATCAAAGGTCCAACTTAAAAAAGGTAGGTCCTGAAATGTAATCTTAAATATTATATGGCTATATTCTGCTGGAAAATAGCACTTATAACAGCGGATCCATCTGTCAAAATTTTCTCATCCATTTTCTCTTTTTTTTTTCCTGCACCATTCCTTTGGAATAAATAAGTCAGATATTATGAAACTCCATGTTATAGATAAGAAACTGAAGTACATGGGAATTAATAACAGTATTTCCTGATGGTTAGTCTAATATACTTCCACAAGATCACCTTGATGTTAAGCAACTGTAATCCAGATGGCAAGTTGGAGCACAGTCGCTTTAATTGGTGCATGGACCCTAAAAACAATGGCTGCATTCAAAGCAAAGGGATAGTCTTCTTATGGAGAGGATGTGGAAAGTACTTTTGTTTAAGAATTTTTCAACCACACCCAACCAGATGAATAACATCTGACAGTGTGGCCTTAAAACTAATATTACCACATATCTAAATCAATGTCCTCTAAAAGCCTGAAGTTATTGCTTGGCGGTCGTGGTGTTCAGTTGGGTCCAACACTTTGTGACCCCACTTGGGGTTTTCTTGGCAATGATACTTGGCAATGATACTCCATCCATTTATTTCCCTATTGGTTAGGGCCAAGGGTAATTCATAAATAAAATCTAATATTTTCCCCTTCTGATGTAGCTAACCACCTCACCAGACAAGTCAGTTGAATTAGGATGTGCGACATGTTTTAGATTTTCAGATGCAATATATTGGGAAGACTTTTGAAATTAAAAAAAAAATCCTTTTCTTCCAAAAGCCTATGTCAAGTTAACACTCAGCATGCCCACGGTCCTCTCCTTTTGTTTCGAGGGCTCATGTCGATCAATTTTAGGACTGACTTGGCCTAGCCCGTTAGAAAGAATAACAAAGGCTTTATGTCAGTGTTAGAGCCTCTGAAAGTTCAGATAAAAAATTCATAAAGCATGTTTGGTAGAATGCATTACTGCCACCTTTCATAAAGAATAGATCATTTTCAAAGCAAAGGAAAGAAAGAATTCTGAGGAAGAAAAGATATTTGATGTTTGCATGGATTTCAGACTTAGAATCATTCCTAACAGCTAACATTTATTGAGCAGACTGCTGGAGTCTCGTCCTCCAGAGGGGCTTATGGGCTTTCATGCAGCCATTCTCATCATCTGTAGCACTTCCTGGACCAATGCTGAAGTTGCCTTTAACTGGGGGGACGGCGATGGGAGCTGTGGAGTGCAACAGGGATTCACATATGTGTCAAACATGTCCCTAAGCTTTCCAGATAGGGTGTATGGAACTCCAGTCAGTCGGACAGCCAACTTACATTTATGAAGTTGGGGGGGGGAGGAATAACACTTTCCAAAGACCCAGAGAAGTTGTGCACTCTGGGCAAGAAAATACTAGACTTTGCACTGAGTCCTGGTTCTTTTGCCCTGCATTTTGCATCCTGGTTCTGTACAGGTTTCGTTACGTGACTGACAATGGGTAAGACAATCCTTGTTACCCTTAAGGGGTGGCCATTATAAATACAGATAACAATAGGGGTATTTCCTATCTTATAAAATGGGAAGGAGGGTCCATTGTGCAGTATCGATCCTTTAAGGATAATTGTTGACGTAGAAGATACAAACATTTAATGGAAAGAACAGTGGACTCAGGTTACTACACCTGTGGTCAAATGCTAGCTATGGTACTTCCCATGTGACACTGGCTACCTCCTTTAACTTCTCCTAGTCCCAGTCTCCTTATCGGGGAACTAATACTTGAGTTCTCTGCCTTAACAGGATTCTTTTTGTCATTGCAAATCTTAGCAAAGGGGTTGATGGGAAGGATAGTTTTTCTCAGAAGGATGGGAGATGGGAGGACCATGGGAAGCTTTTGTGCGATAGGGAACTATGGGGAGAGGAAAGGGGCTTAGGGTTGTGTAGGTGTGCTCCAGCACCAGCAGCCAACTTGTTTGGAAGGAAATGTGCTCCATTTCCAATAAATGTAATCATGAACAGTTGGATCTGTGTCTGGCTCATTGACCTGCTTAAGGAGTAATCTGCCTGGGTAGAATTGGCTGTTACAGTGGTGAATTTATCCCCATCCTCTCCCTATTATCCCTATATCCCCCTCTCCTGCCTATTGCTGTCTGGCAAACTGGCATTGCTTACCCTTAAAGCTGGTTTACTTGCTGCTTGTACTTTCATAATCAGTTTTGTCTCCAGGTAAAGATAAGCTGATTTTTATTTCATTCTGAGTATTTGCAAAGTAGAACCTTTGGACAAATAGCCCTAGACTTGACCTTGAGTTTATATTGAAATTCTTGTTCTCGTTTTCTGAAAACACAAAAATGGTCTTTACAAGAAAGGTGTTCTATATTACTTAGCAAGCTTTATGAATTAAATGACATAGCTTTTACCTCTTTTTCATTTTTTTTCTCTCCACCTACATGACCTGAACATTTCAAAACTGGCTATAAGCCTTTTGGGGGTCTATATATGTGCTAAAGATAAGAAAAGCAGAATCATTGTTTTCTAGAGTGCTGCTTTTAAAACCCATGTTACCTTGGAAGTGGTTGTTGTTGTTTGCCCTTCATTTCTGAAGAGAATCATGACATGGGCAGGGGATGTCACAACAAGCAAATGAATTGTATTGAAGTGATCACCAGGAGTGGAGTGAGGACACAGGGAGTTGTGGGTGACCATGGTGAGGAGTTGGGAATCTTTTCAAGTCTTCTCTCATTAGTACATTCCCTTGGATTAGTTTATAAAACTATTAGAATGTCTCCCAAAGTGGAACCACATAGGCCCTGAGGACCAAAAAAATCAGAATATGCAAGCTGTTTCAATATGGAGATAAAGGTAGGCAGCAAGGTGGCCTAGCTCATTAGCTAAGGGACACAGAGGGCTTATTTTCCATAGTCTGGGCCCTGGGGAGTAGGAGAGGACATCATTAAGATCAGTACAGAATGTTGATTTTCCCTATCTCTCCAAATAACTGATAAGATAAACTCAGCTTTGGAGGTGAGAAACTGAAGTGGGGGATCCAGAAATTCAGGGGATACCCTTGAGATGACATTTGTCTGCTGTCACAAGTTAGGGCTCATTTTGAAAAGTGTTGCTTGAAACCAGACTAACTGAATGAAACCAAAAACATGATTTAAAAATACTTTTAAGATTTCATTGAGAATCAATGCAAGTAAACTCTATTAATAAAGGAGGGAAAGTAGTTTATTTGTTTAAAATGTGAAGTGAAGGTCACTCCTGTATTTGGCCATTGTTCTTCCTGGCTATGAATATTGGCAATCCTAGCATAGGTGGTCACAATTGCAACACATACCGGCCTTTTTTAGAGTCCTCTACTTCCTTTACTAATTAAGATAAAATGGATGCCCTCACAACAGAAGATAGACCTGAGAAAGAACAATTTAGAATTCAATTCCTTATCAAACCTTTTTCATTGACAAAGTTTCCTTTGATGTCAGAGCTCCACATCTAGGCAAGATTCACACACACACAAAATGAGATGGATGGTAAGTTTTAGTGTAGCAGCCCATTCTACTTTGGTTAGAAGGCACCCGGCCAGCAGATGTACACTGGCTGGGTCAAGGTTGATGGAGCCAGGGCAAGGTTAGGCTGCCATTTATATCAGATTTGTCATCTTGCCATTCACCATCGCTAGGCAAGAAGCGGAAGCAAGAGGGTCATTGAGGACCCTGCGAGAAGGGAACATTAGTGGAGACATGATTGGATGGTCTAGAAGGCACATCCTCCCAAGGGCCTGGACTCACTCCATGCACCCAGGCCGGACCTCCAACCCAAAAGCAATATTTTACAGATGCAGTGACCTTAAGGTGGACCAAGTAAGAGAGTGTCAGAAACACGATGGACTTACTTCCTGAATAGGAATACGATAACTTTTTGAAATGATCCACATAGACATAACAAGCTAGGATGACACAATGGAAAAATCCAGTCTGGGGCTTGGAGGAAAAAGAGCCCAAGGGAAGAGAGAAGAAAGAGGAGGAAAAGAATGAAAAGAAAAAAAAAATAATGATGTTATGGCTTGAATTTAGGGTTCATGGTTCTCATGTGGTAGAGTATATTGAGCAGAGCCTTATATTAAAAGTGGGAAAAATCATTAATTTATTTTCTTTTATGTGAAGAAGGCTTGGAAGAAAGCTAAAGCATCTTTGAAAGGGTAGAATAGTTGAGAAAACTGGGAAAGTGGTCGATTCTGGGCATAAGAATGAACACATTCCACCTTAGTACAAAAGACTTTTCTTTATATTTTTAATTCTGAGATTATAGCTCAAGATCATGCTGCATAATGCAAGGGATTTCTACAATCTTCTTAAAACTAGTCAATGATTCTTTTCCCACTTTTCTATTTGTCTATTTCTTTACACGCACACACACACACACACACACACACACACACACACACACACCCCAATCCTCATAATAAGGGCAAAGTCTTAGGATCAGTCTTTGCTGGAACTCCCTCCACGGCCACAGATTGAACCTTAAGCCCTGGTTAAACATTTTACACATTCAAGCCATTGGTCACAAGAGAGAACAAGTGAGTGTGGATGAATGAGTCCTGATCCATCCCCAGTGTGGGAAAGCCAAATCTCACTATATACAAAAGTGATACCTTAGCATGTCCTGGCGGTGCCATTCTTGAGACACCTTGCAATTCATTAGGAAGAGCTCACAGTTCTTAAAAACTGGCACCAAAGTATATGGAGAATTTCCATAATCTCAAAAAAAATCACCACCTGTTATATAACACATACAGAAGAGTTACTTTTTGTTAGTTTAATAATGCCATGTTGTATAATAATTTGTTTTCCAGTCTTTCAAATGCTAAATGTTTTCCAGTTTTGTTCAGCATAAAATATGCTGTTGACACTCAATAATTAATAATTATAATAATTTCATTCCAAGAATTTCTCACATTTTGAAAATCTGTTTCCAGTTATTTCCTAGTTTAATTTTTTTTTTCCAGACAGAATATAATTTAGTTGATTTGCTGGTCAGATTTCTAATTTCTCTTGGCTCCTTTATGATATTCATCTGTGTTGACTGGCAATCAGAATAGCTAATTCTGTACTATAACAACCTAGCTCCATTGATTAATATGTAACAAATTCAAGATTAAATCATATATATAGTGCATGCATATATATACACACATTAATTTCATGAATTTAAGTAATTTGATTATCCTTCCTTTTAGATTATTAAAAAGTTACTCTAAATTCTAAAACAAATAATTGTTAAATTAGATCACATTGATGAGTCATTATGCATATCATGCAGAATATCAGGCCTGAAGTCAGGATTATTTATCTTCCTGACTTCAAATCTGGCCTTTTGACACTACCTGTGTGATCCTGGACAAGTCACTTCACTAGTTGGTCCTAATCCCTTGTGTGTAAAATGAGAAGGAAATGGCAAAATTGTCCAGTCTCTCTGCCAAGAAAACCCCAGATGAGGTCACTAAGAGTCAGACAAGACTTACAAATGACTGAAGGGCAACAACAATGCAGCTTAGACGCCAGTATTTTATCAGTATGAGGTCACAACCCTCGGTAATGAATAGTATTAAAAGCTAAAGGCTCAGAGAGGATCAGAGGATCACCGACTCAGAGCTGGGAAGGACTTCAGAGGTCCTTTCCCCTTTCAGAGATAAGGACCTATTCTGACTCAACCTTTGGATTCTCCGATCACAGACCACTGCCTTTCTTTACAAATGGTGTCTTGGAGAAGGACCTCGAAGCCCATGGATGCCATGGGGCAATGGGCCCATTCCTAAGGGAAGAAGCAGCCTTTGCAGGCAATGGGCCAAAGTTGGCCCCACTTTTGCCATCACACAAATGGCAGAAAGATAGGGAGGTCTCTGGGATTATTGTTTGTGGACTATGAGAAAGTGTTATCATTCCTAGAGCAAGCCCTCCCCTAGAATTCTCGGCTCCAGCAAGGTGCCTCCCATACAAATGTCAATGGAGAAGTTCATTAGCATAGATAATTCCCAGAGTGTCCTGGGAGGTAGGAGATAATGGGACACTAGACCTCCAGAGGTGCCCCTTAGAGGACCTGGTTTACCTCAGAGTTCCAGATGAAGGGGGATTTTTAGATGCTGTCGATAATGCGCCCATGATTGCGGGGTCCCCTAAACAAGACCCCTTAGCTTAACTCCTAACCTGGTAGATGAACCTGCTATTCAATATTCTGTTGGAGAATGAGTCCTTCCATGTGGCAGAGACAAAGCCCAACAACCCCTGCCTTCCAGTGCTTAGGGGTTGCTTACCAGGACAGACAAACCCTGGAGTTCAAGGTGCACTCAGCACTGGCTCATTCATTTTGCATTTCAGCTTCCTGCTAGCCTTTTTGCCCTATGCTTTCCAGTGAGAAGGTCATTCTCCTTGAGAAAGAATATAGAAATAAAATAGGAATTCATTTCTAATTCTCTGTACCTTCCATAGCCAAGTCAGCATTCTTTGCTCAAGTCTAAGTCAAAAGGCATTTATTAAATGCCTATTATATACCAAGTCCTGTGCTGGACGTAGAAAGGCAAAAATGATCCCTGTTTTCGAGCAGCTCCTGATCTAATGGAAGAAAAAGCAGGAAAACTATTTAAATGTATACAGAATAAACTAGAAATAATCAGCAGAGGGAAGGTACTAGTGTTGGGGGATAAGAAAAGACTTTTATTAGAATGTGAGATTTTACAAGGAGGCAGAGCATTTCAGGCACAAGGGACAGCCAGTAAAAAGGAATAGAATAAGATTAAGTGTCTTGTGGGAGGAATAGCATGGAGGCCCGTAGAGTCAGAATGTAGAGCTTGTCAATGGCTCCATGGTACAATGGCTAGAGCACTGGCCCTAGAATCAAGCAGACCCGAATTCAAATCCAAACCCAAACATTTCTTATCAGTCAATCCACTTATTCTCAGATTCAATTCCCTCATCTGCAAAATTGGGGTGAAAATGGTACCACCCAGGGTTGATAAAAGGATAAAACAAGATAATATTTGTGGAACACAATCACACTGCTATTACATATATATTGCATGTAAGACTGTATATATGTATATAATATACATGCATGTATACATATATACACATATTGTGTGCAACATATCATATAGGCAATTATGTATGTTTATATATATATATATATGTATATGTGTGTGTGTGTGTGTGTGTGTGTGTGTGGTATGTGGAACAGTGGATAGAGCATTAGGTTCAAAACTGGCTTCAGACACTTCCTAGCTGTGTGACCTTGGGCAAGTCACTCCCCCCGTCTGCCTCAGTTTCCTCACCTGTAAAATGAGCTGGAGAAGGAAAAGGTCCACCCTTCCAATGTCTGCCAAGAAACCTTAAATGGGGACATGAGCAGACAGACATGACTAAAACAGCCAAACAACAACCCGAAACAGAAGAAAAAGGCTAGAAGTCCTGTTTTAGGGTGATCAGCCTCCTGTGTGGGAGGAGCTAGAAGAAGTGATGGAGGTGTGGAGACTAAAGGCAATAGGGAGTCATGGAAGGATATGTAGGGGAGGAGAAGGACGGACAGGGAAGTTGGACATTAAGTTAGTGGTCGAGAAAGGGCTGAGGGGTTATGGGATCCAGAAGCTGCTCTGCCAGTCTTGATGTGTTAGAGCCCAGAAGCTCAGCTCATTTGGGGGAGATCAGGTCACGTGAAAAATGGGCTCACGGATGCAAAGACCATGTTGGGGAGGGGGACGGGACGCCCCTCCTTTCCTGTTCCCTCCTCGGACCTCTTTGGCTCAGTCTTTACTATGTCACCGGATTGACAACTGGGAATTCTTCAGTCAGCCTGATGCGATTCCAGAATGTGGAAAAGGGGGTTTTCTTCTCTCCAGCACCTTGGGGAGAGGGTCCCCGCCTTCTGGAATTGGTTGGCTTTCTCTAGGTATGATTGCCGCCATCCCCAAGGGGATGAAGTCGTAGTTTGAGGGAGCCTCTTGTTAGAAACGGCCCTGCCCCTTTTGCCCCCCTCCCTTTCTGTCCCCCATATCTTCAGATTGCACTGGGGAGGGGGTGAGGGAGGATTCTTGTTCTCCCCCTCCCCAAGAGAGAAGAGCCACCTTCAACAGAATCTTGTGTGGAGCTGGAGAGGGAAGTTTCTTGACCTTGGCAGCTTCTGCCATTTGTTGACTTTCCTGAGTATTGGTCAAAGACCAGGGTTTCTGAGAACCCGCTTTCCCAACAAATTTCAAATTTTCAGCAAGACAGAGTTCCCCAGTCTGATCCTTTAGGCCTCCGTGGAGGGAGAAAATTGCTCAACAGCTACTTTCTTGGAAAAGGAAGAAGACTCTTCCCAGAGGATTTCCCCGTAGCCGATGGACTAAGGCCATGCTGCGGAGGTGGGCCCGCTCAGTACGGGCGGGCACCAGGTAAATGGGGGGCCTTGCATAGCAGGCCCCCAAAGTGCCTTTCCCTTGTTGGGGACTCTGATCTCTTTGGTCCTTGCTCCACTGCTGTGCGTTATTGGGGCTCCATGGGCCCTTTCTGACTCTCTTTCATGGTGGGTGAATTTAAGGCTGTCCTATATCTTATACTGTGCACTGAGTCCTCATGGGGTCCTCTGTCTGGGGACCCTGTTGCCTACATGTGGGGAGACTAAGGCTGGAATCATTTTAAAGTTTTAGTCGAGAGAATTCCCACTCAGCAGTTTCCTAGATGGCGCTGGTATAGCTACTAGTATTATCTATAGATTATACTACAGTATATTATCTATCTATATTATCTATATTATTATTATCTATATTATCTATAGGCGGATTTGCTAGCATTTGAGGCAGGGTTCAAAGTGAGATCTTCCTCGCTCCATGCTGGTGAGCCAACCACTGAGATATCTGGGTGTGGGTCCAGGTGACCGCCCTCCCCGTCCCCTCATTTCTCTCCTTGAAAGGCTGGAGAAGATGGCTCTTCTCTCTTGGGGAGGGCGAGGGCAAGAATTCCCCCTCGCCCCTTCCCCTACGTGATCAATCAGGTCCTGTGTGAAGAGACCAAAAAGTCTTCTCCCCATTAAGGCACCTGGGAGCCTTACTGCCGATGGCCAGAGTCTTCCTGTTCTGAGCTTGGACCCAGAGAAGTCCATCCAAATGCCCAGGCAGGACAGATGGGTCACATCTGTCCCCCACTTAGGCCCCAAACCAAAGCCATCTAAATTGCAAACTAGCTCAGAGGCCGATCTGAAAGGGCACGTTTTGCAGAGGATCTCAACCATTAGCATCTCTCCTGTAAGCTGGACTCTGAAAGAAAGGCAGAGCCAGGAACAGAACCCACTGGGTTCTAGAGCGGAGAATGATGGGAGAGGGGGGTCTTAGCGAGCGCCTCTCTCTGATTTGATGCATGAAGAACCTGGGGCCGCTTCTTGTCCAGTGAGCTAGAACCAGAGCTGGTTTCTGACTCCGTCCAGGCCCGGCTCCACTCCATTTCATTTTTTCTATCCCAAATCCGCTCGAGAGGTGGGCTTCAGCTCCTGGTTGCACCTGTTATTTGCTCACCTTCTCTCTTGGGAAATTTACACCTTGCAAATCTGCCATCAGTGAGAAGCATAAAGTCCTTGTTGATTCAGGAACAGATGCCGTGAACTGGCCCATGTGTGTGAAGGAAATTTGGGAAATTGCAAGCAGCAAGAAAAATGGCTACTTAAAAGCCCCTGCCTGGGGTCCCAGTCACACCATGAGGCGGGCTGACCAGATAGCCTGTCTCAGCTGCATTAGTGCTGGTGATGGGAAAGCTGACCAGCCTTATCTGACTGCCCTATGATAATATGGAGACTATTAATGATCAAGACTGGGCAGCGTGCCAGCAAGTGAACCGTAGAAATTGTAGGGGAAAGATCGCCTTCCATGATGACCCATCTTGATAAGATGCTTTTTAGTGAAGAGGTTGGGAGACCACGGATGTAGGACGGTACTTAAGCCATTAAAAGTGGGCCTTCCCTCATGGCAGAGAAGCATGACAAGGGACCCGATGAAATGAAAAATGGCGGACAATTTTTAAGGGCATCAATAGAATGTTTGCTAATTATATGCAAAGCAGAAGCTAATGATTTTAAATAAAATCATTTTTTAATGTTAAAATGTTAGGGTCATAATTTAAAAAGATTAAAAATTATTTTACAAAAGAGAAGTAAAAATATATTGGATTACTTGCTATCTAGAGAAGGGAAGGGAGGGAGAAAAATTTGGAACATAGGATTTTGTGAAGGTAAATGTGGATAACTATCTTTGCATTTTTTTTGAAAAATAAAAAAGCTATTATTATAAAAAAACAAAAGAGAGGCAAAAATTAGAATAAAATTTTCTTAGTGTAAGCCATTAAAAACATATAATGAGGGGCAGCTAGATGGCACAGTGGATAGAGCACTAGCCCTGAAGTCAGGAGGACCTGAGTCCAAATCGGGTCTCTTAACATTTCCTAGCTGTGTGACCCTGGGCAAGTCACTTAACCCCAATTGCCTCAGGGGGAAAAACATATAATGAGTACTAACATTTACAAGATCATCTATTTATTACTGAATAGAACTTCAGGATTCAACTAACCAGAGCGTGTACCAATTCTGATAAAGCTACTTAAAAATACTGATGCCTTTTGTTTACATATCACTTTTATTTCCAGAAACATATCTCTCCTTCTTTTCTACCCAATGAGGCTTGCCTGGTGATGGGTATTTGTGATTCTTCTGTAGTCTTTGGTCACACCTTTCCTTCCCAAAGAATGGGGATTTGCCATTCAATAACTGGTTTTGCCTTCAAATGTAAATACATGGCGGAAGAGGTGTGTGTAGGAAGTGAAATGTGGGGAGGACATTTCTTCCCAAAGCTGAAGCTCCAGAGAGGAATTCTTATCAATTAGATTAAACTCCCTCCCTCTAATAGGGATTCTCTTATCCGAGGGAATTCATTATCATATGAATGAGATTCAAAAAGAAAGCCTCATGAAATTTCATTTCAATCAAAAACCACTTAAGGGTAAGGTAGGGCAGCTAAGTGGTCCAGTAAGCCCTAGAGTCTGG
>JAJPUD010000115.1:223301-253620 GCA_023553655.1 Myrmecobius fasciatus | reverse complement strand
AAAGTGGATCTATTCCCAATCCTCTCCTTGCTCTCCCTGAAGATCACACCTGGAGAACAAAGACTACCAGCCTCATGTTTGCTCATGGCTAACTCATCTTCCTTTTCATTCATACATTATGATGATGTCCTCCCCCCTCCTTCTCCTTCATTCTTTTTCTCCTTCTTTGTGATGTTACAGTCCACTTCCTCCCAATTACCCAGAAGCTTTCTAGTAATACCTTGGGTGCACTTGAGTTTGATTTCAATTCTTCAGAGGCTTGAGTACTTTGGGGTTCCTAGCCATTTAGCCATACTAGAAAGAGCAGAGGGATCTGGATTGCTGATGGATAATTGAAAATTCATTTAAGTGACTTCCAAGCAAAATTTTAACCGGCTCCTAGTTCCTAATTCTTTACCACCACAAAAAGAGCTGCCATAAATATTTTTGTATAAAGGAAGTTGATTACTCTTATAACTTGACAAACGGTATTATTCCTCCCCTACCTTGTATACCAAATAATTCAGTCAATGTAAAAACATACAGAAATTTAATATTCAACCAGGAAGCAAAACACTATTGCCTAAAATAATGCCTTATTTGCACTAGGAACTCAATACAGATTTGTCATTATTGATGATATAACAAAAAAGTCAATAGATTGCACTTTTGAAACCATAATCCCTCATAGGCTTAAATTATGTAGAGATGTCTTCCACATTGATTTTTTTCACGGAATCCCCTGAAGGCAATTAATAAACATATTGCTATTTATAGTTTCTAAACTTTATAGAGCATCATCCCATCTCTTTATTTTTGTTTTACTTTTTTTTTAATGAACAAAAACCTTTTTTTTCTCCTCTCTCATTTTCTCCCCTCAACAAAAAAGCAAACAAAAATAAAATCACTGCAACTAATATTCATAGGCAAATAAAACAAATTCCTTATTTAGCCATGCCCCAAATAGTCTTGCTTTGTACCCCGAATCCAAACTCTTCCAGGAGTTGGGTATAATGTTTCATCATAGGTCCTCTGGAATCATAATTGGTCATTGTTATTGTTAAGATTTCTTAAGTCTTTCAAAGTTGCCATTACAATATTGTTATTGTACAAATTGCCCATTTTGCTCTTTATGGGTTGAAATAAAGTTTCTCTGAAATCATCACCTTCAAAATTTCTTACAACACAATAATATTCCATTGTATTCATATACCACAACTTATTCAGCCATTTCCCCCACTGATGAGTAGTATTTCCTTAATTCCTAGTTCTGTGCCACCACAAAAAGAGCTGCTATAAATATTTTTTATTATGGATCCTTTTCCTTTTAATTTGATCCCTTTGAGTTTTAGGACTATTGATATTGTTGTGTCAGAGTATGCACGGTTTAGTAATTTTTTATCATCTTGTCTTCCTATAAAAAAGTCTACTTTTCATAAACCAATCTATGTAAATACTTTTCATACCCATATTTTATTCAAATAAAAGTAGGGATTTATTATATTGTAACACTGAGAATAAAACAAAATAAAGTTAAATATAATACAATAACATGTAAATTATTCAACTTATTTGTAATTATATATATATTTTTTCTAGTAACTGTGATGATACTCTTCTTATTGTGACAGGTGAGCTGATTTATTTATTTATTTATGGCACACTTTGTTAAAAGCTGATTTCATTCATTCATAATTCACCATTATTTTCAACCAATAGTTGATATCACAATTTTATCTTTAATGCAGCTATGGCAGAAAACCCTGGTTCTCACAAATAAGATGGTAATGGTAGTAAAATTTACATCATTTAGTTCTATAAGCCTGAGAACTCTGTATTGACATGAAGTTAAAATTTAATAACACGTCCATGTTCAAACACTTGTTTCTAAGTACTATCACAAGACAAATCCATTAATTGTTCTTCTTTAGATATGTTAAGACCAAATGTAACATTTGTCCATGGCAGATGAGCTCCTTATCAATTAATATTTTGAAATACCTGGATGTTTAAAATAAGATTAGAATTGTTTTTTGTGGAACAGCTAGTGAATAATTAGCAGATCTTGACTGCTTTTCCATTACATTTGCAGGTGTTTTTAAATAGGGACAAATAAAAATATTGAGATCTGAGTACGTCTTGCTTCTGACAGACACATGCTGGTGCGGGAACTCGGGGTAAACATTTAATCTCTCAGGGCTCTTAAATGGCTGAGACAGGAAGCACCCTCATTGGCCAGAGGGAGTTTCCTTTCTTGGAAGTTCCTGCAGATCTAGTACCTATCCCCCAGATGTTGTGCATGTTTATCATGTGTAATTTTCAGTTTAGCTTTCATGGAAAAGGGAAACACTTACTTCTCATTCCTAGGAATACACAGACATTTCTCTCGTTGTTTCTTGACTCTCGATCTTGACCAGTCTTAGAACAACCTGAGTTCTTCTCCACCTCTCAGTTTGACAGCAGGAACTATTTTGTGTAACTACTTTGGGCAGATTCCCTTTCGTGGGCTCTCTATATATATCTGTATCCCCACAGGGGAGTCGGGCAGAACTTGGACTTGATTCTGCAAGATCTGAATTCAAATTCAGCCTCAGACACTTATCAGCCGCGTGACAGAGGGCAAATAAATCACTGAACCCGTTTGCCTGTAGACTTGTCTATAAAATGAGAATTATATCACCTTCCTCCCAGGATTATTATGACAGCAAAAGGAGTCATCCATGAAGCGCTCTGAAAATCTTAAAGCACTATTTACTCGCTAGCTTTCCGAATGGAAGCTTCTCTAGGACAGGGACTGGGATTTTTGTCTTTCTTTTTATCCTCAGGGCTTAGCCTGGCTTAATAAATATGGCAGACTGGATTTTATTTGCCATCCAAAATGAATAGCAAAACTACAGCAGGTATGATAGCACTTTTAGCTCGCATGCAAATGGGGTTTATCTTCTGCATCCCATTCAAATGTAGCTCGCAGTACAAGGAACGGGCTCATCCATGCTACAAGCTACAGAAGGTGACAGAGACAGATCATAACTCACTGTGAGAATTCTTACCTAGTTTACCCACATTAAATACTGGCTGGGCTACATTCACTGTCGGTAGGGGGAAAAAACAAAACAAAACAAACAAACAAACAAAAAAAAACATTTATCGGTATCACTTTGACTGATTTGAGCTTTGCTTTGGTTAAATTTTGTATTTATGAATTTATAAATACAAATATTGTATTTATTCCATTGTATTTGAAAGTATCAAATAATTTGGGTACTACTTGATGTGTTCCCTTCCCAGCCTCCTCACAGCCCACAAGAATATCCACTTTCCCTATTTGTAAAACCGCACTGCACAGTTAGGATATAAATAGGTTCTTTAGAGAATTGCTCATATGTGTGGAAAACCCCAAGAACAGAGGTGGGATGATCCCGATTTTGGTTTAAACCTGTGAAGACAAACATATTACCTTTTCACCCAACTCTCAGGAAGGATCGTTCCAAATCTGCCCTTTCTGAGCACTTGCCCAAATAATGAACTTTTAAGTTATAATGGAAGGATAACTTATCCTTTGGGGCTTGTCTA
This sequence comes from Myrmecobius fasciatus, assembly GCA_023553655.1. Taxonomy (NCBI): domain Eukaryota; kingdom Metazoa; phylum Chordata; class Mammalia; order Dasyuromorphia; family Myrmecobiidae; genus Myrmecobius; species Myrmecobius fasciatus. The sequence goes on along the minus strand of JAJPUD010000115.1, from coordinate 250,068 downwards.
AACACAGCCAACAATGGGACTTGTTTAGGACTGTGGCTTCCCAGGCTTAGTGGGGATCTCCTCTTGAATCCTTACCACTCAACACAAGAATAGGTCAAAGTCTAAAGGAAACGCGGGAGGATCAGTCTGGATCACAAATGTCAGGTCAGAAGCACACACCGCTTCTCAGAACTGTGGACTAGAACTGGGACTTTGAAAGTATTGATCTAAGTTAGTTTGAAATGTCATTCGTGAACCGTTTCTGTTTCAATAGGGACATTTAGCTCCGTCCTTCTTGTGATTAGGGTTTTAAATCCACACACCCAAATCCTTTGATCAAGTTAAAAAGAAATCAAAATTCAACAAGTTCTTGCCAGACACTTAGGAATCACTGTTTCATCGAATCAGAGGAGGAAAGTGAAGAAACTAAGCAGGAGAAATCGACACACACAGGAAACTTGTGATGGTGATTTCGAGAATTTAATGGACAAAGGACAAAATAGAAAAAATATTTAAAATCCGTTTTCCATTATAGGATTCCACCACCAATTGTTTTGAATTTATTTACAATTTTAGGGCAAGTTATAGTTAAAAAGGAAAGGGAAGTTTTTGACACATCAAGTAAATTCAATTTTTATGAGTTATTGATCAGAACACCTTTGGCTTTCCTGAGACTTTTTTTTTTAGAACCCATAAGCCAGAAAAAAAAATCCAGGTCAAATCCATTCTTAGATCTTAACAATAATTTGCTTTAAAAATGAACACATTATTAGAGCCTAGATTTTCATAGCAAAGATGGTTTCTTAATATACATACATATATACATAAATATATCTCTCTCTATATATGTGTGTGTTTTTTTTCTTTTAAAATGCAGACAAAATGCATTGAATTATGACGTCTCATTTGGATTTGGCTCACAAATAAGAAATCTAAGCCTCTTACTGTAAAGATTTAGAATTAAGGTCATCATTAATATATGTTCTCAAATGTAATAATATCTTTATCTTTTCTTTCCCTCGATTCAATTTAAGAAATATTTATTGAATGCTAATTATATGTTAGGTAGAATGCTAGATATTGGAAATGCAAAGACAGAACCAAAATACTCCTATTCTCAAGCAGCTTATATTCTGGGTACAGATGGAGTGACTTACAACATATACACAAAATAATTTCAGGATGTGTTTGTGAAGGGCTGAGAGACATAAGAGAGATCTCCTAGGAGAAGGATGGACCCCCAAAAGATGGAATCAGACTTCTCGTTTTCTGGCTTATTATACCTGGATTACAAAGTACCATTATATGAAAGATTCTAAATGAAAGTTTAGTTGTGACTCAATCCTAAGGGGATTAACAAGCTGTTTTCTAGAAAAAGAAGATGTAGAAACTAGATATGACAAATAGGATAGCTTATTTATCTCCTGAGTCATAAAAGAAATGCTCAAAATTCAAAAGACATAGGCAAGTCAACAGTATAACAGCCAGTAATCCATCTATTTTATGCTCTTTGTAGGGAGGAAAGTATATCTAGGTTCTTCATGCAATTTAGAAGGTCCAGATCGATTGGCCAGTCAAGCAGGACTTTTTGGTCCTTTGGGTTCAGGATGAGCCTGTCTGTGATTATATTCTCTGAGAATCATTTTGGTTGTTGGAAGCATCTCCTATTGTACATCTCAGGGAACCAGGACATCTTGCACTCTCAAATTTGTGACCTTGAAGGACTGTATGTTTCTACTCTTTGAAGACCTAATACAAACTCATCTTTCAGAGGCTTAGCAGCCAAGTGATCATCATCATCATCATCATCATCATCATCATCATCATCATTATTATTATTGCCATTTTCTAGTTAAGGTTTTGAGGACTGGTGATCTGCATCAAGGGAGAGAACACTCAGGGATGAACTGACTGAAGTCATGAAGAAAGTTTCTTTCTTTTCTGCCTCAGTCTTTTTGATATACCAAAACACATCAACAAATATACCAAAACACAAACAGATTTAAAAAAAAAAACTCATAGCACTTTATAAAAGAGCCTACAAGTCTTTTATTTACTGTTATTGCTTTTTTTAGGAGGAGGTGGGTGGGAAGGGGTTTAATTTTCAGAAGGCCTTGAAATACATCTGAAATACATGTGTGTATGAGCATATATGTGTATGTGTACATATATATGTATGGATATATGAATACATTATTTTTCTATAATTTTGGTTTGGTTTGTCATTATTTCTCTGCCTTGCTTTTTGATACTAGAATTAGGCAAGAGAAAAAACAAATGAAAGGTTGTTTCTTTGCTCCTTTGTGTTCTTATTCTACCCAAAAAGATTTCTCTTCTTCCCTCCATCTCTCTCTCTCTCTTTTTTTTTTCCTGAGGCAATTGGGGTTAAGTGACTTGCCCAGGATCACATAGCTAGGAAGTGTTAAGTGTCTGAGACCAGATTTGAACTCAGGTCCTCCTGACTTCATGGCTGGTCCTCTATCCACTGAGCCATCTAGCTGCCCCCTTCCTTCGTTCCTTCCTTCCTTCCTTCGTTCCTTCCTCCCTTCCTTCCTTTTTCCTTCCTTCCTTTTTCCTTCCTTCCTTCCTTCCTTCCTTCCTTCCTTCCTTCCTTCCTTCCTTCCTTCCTTCCTTCCTTCCTTCCTTCCTTCCTTCCTTCCTTCCTTCCTTCTTTCCTTTCTTTCTCTTTTCCTCTCTTTTCTATTTTTTTCTGTAGATATGAAGATACAAATGCAAATTTATGTAAGATATGCATATTCTAATAAGATATAAAAATTCTAATAGCCTTTGCTACTTGCCAGTGCTAGTCATTAGTGGCTGAACAATCCCAGCTCACCCTTGGCCTTTTAGGCATAATCCTATTACATTTAAATGGTTTCTAAGGCTCTCTAAAATTGAGATCAACTGGAGGCTGTTTGGGGTGAAAGTCCTATGGCCTGGAGTGGGGGTAGGAGATGCATGGATTATGTTATTTATAGCCTGCCATAGAGCAATGTTGCTGAATATTCCCATCACCATTTTAGCAGTAAAATATCTGTGGAAAGAGGACATTTTACAAGTAAATGCTAATAAATAACTATCTGTTACATGCTGCTCTGGCCACGTGCTTTCTCACATGGTTCCCCCTTGAGGTTCTGAGATATCCTGTGAAATTTGGGGACCTCACTCTTCTCTGCTCTCAACTCTTGACAATGCCCCCCATCATTTGGAGGCCAGTGATTAGCACCCCAATTCCACTTAGCCACTTAACCATAGATAACTTGTATCAATGGATATTTACTTCCAAGACAGCCAGAAAGAACATGCAGACATCCCCCGTACCCTGAAAGCTTTCTCTTCCCAAACACGTGGGTTTCTGGGGAGTAGGCCCAGTTCCTTCACAGCACCGGTCCCTCAGGTTCATGTCCAGCCAGACAACAACTGCCAGCTGAATTCTCTGGGGGGTCTGGAGGCCCAACGGTCCCTGCTGAAGGGGATTCCTTTCCTCTGTGACTCAGAAAACCGGCTTTCTGACCCCCAGATCCCTATGGCCAATCCTTCTGGCCTTTCAAAACTAGCTCTTGAGAGGACAGTGTCACTAAGCTCCTCGGAAGTGAAAGGGACAGAGACCATAGCTACAATGGATGGATGACTGGTCAAAAAATCAGTGTCTGTTCTTCAACACGTGATTAACTGACCGCAGTCTTTCTCCGAGATGCTTCCTTAAAGTCGCCCCGATCTTGGAAGAAGCTCCCTGGGGTCTTCCGTGTGGGGAGGAGCCACTTTTTCCCTGACGTGTGCCCCCCTCCAACAGGTACCCCCTGGGCCATCAGCAAGCCGCTCTAAGCATCTCTTTGCCCAGGATGCTGCCCTGCACTGGCATAAGGGGGTTCTCCCCAGCAACTCCTTATACCAGTAAAACCAGGATTAGGGCCCATTCCTGAGGGTTTTACACATGGACGTCTTAGCAAATATTCTGTAAATATAAATATACTTATGATATACAAATATATTTACCATATAAATATCACAAACTAGCCTGGGACACTGGGCACTTGTGGATTATTGAGAAAAATCAGGAAACATCTCTGCCCTTTTGCCCTGGCTCTCCCCTGGGCCTATAAAGAACTTACTGTTGCCCCCTCAGCTGCTAGAGTTCTCATTCCCAAAGACCTTGGCACTAAACTACTTTGCATATATTTCTATTTGTTAACTTTACTTATGCTGGGTATATTTTTATACGTGATTGTTGACTGTCTCATGCCATTTGAGCATCTCAGTTGATTAAGCAAAGCAGTTGCCTAATAAAGCAGTACTAGCCCCCTCCTCAATTTAGGGCTAGACTCTGAGTACTTTGGGGCAGACTTTTATACATTAAAAACAATTAATCAATAGGAAACAATGCAAGATTAAGTAATTTGGATTACTCAATAGGAAACAATACAAGATTAGGTAATCTGTCCTACAATAACAGATTGATCATTGTCCCGGCCAGTTTTTAGATAAGACAGCTGGGCTGAGGTAGACAATGGTGAGAAAACCCTTTGCCTCAGTCTCTGGTCTGATGGGGTTTCTGGTCAGCAGATTTAGGTCCGTAGTTAGGGGTCTCTTAGCAGCAGGTAGGGTGGTCCGGCCTCCAGCCAGGAACAAGGTGCTATTTCCTCACCATTTTTAAAATGAGTTTAATGATTTCCCATTGTACATCTTGGTTAGATTGTGGTCTCTTCCACGAGGCTGTGAGCTCCTGGGCTGGGGGTGCCTTTGCCCTTTCTGTGCCTCCCAGTGCTTTGCATCACACTGGGTACAGAGTAGGAACTTAATAATTGCTTATTAACTGACTGACACAGGCCTGTTTCTTGGGGCTGCTAAGGCGGCTGTATTTCTGGGCAGTTAGTTAGGTAGAACAGTGGATAAAGTGCTGGGCCCGGAGTTAGGAAACCAGCTTCAGAAACTCAGCTGGGGGACCCTGGGTACACTTGCCTTGGTTTTCTCAACTGTAAAATGGGAATAATAACAGCATCTACCTCTCAGGGTAACTGTGAGGACCAAAAGTGACCAAGCTGTAAAGCATATTGTTCTAGTTTGGTTGTGTATGACTCTCTGAGACCCCCGGGGGGCTTTCTGGGCAAAGGCACTGGAGGGGGCTGCCATGTCCCTCTCCTGTGGATTAAGGCAAGTGGGGCAGTCACTGCTGTTATTAATCCTTCCTTCTTGAAGAATGACATCAGGAGGGGGAGGGCCACCAGCCTCCCATCAAAGTCCCACTAAGACAAGGATCAAGAAGATGGGCAATGGCCAGTCATGGCTGATCTGTGTATTTCAGGCAGGATTTGAACTCAGATCTTCCTGATTCCAATGTTACACGAGGTAGCGCCTTGCCTGGCACACAGTAGGTACTTAATAGATGCTCATTTTCTTCTTTTCATCACAGAAAGTCTGCAAATGGATTAAAGTACAGAAAATATCTGCTCAAACATGAATGGGTCTCCTATTTATGGGACTAGGATCATAACACCCCCCTGCCCCATTTCACCCAGTTTGTAGGGTTTTTGTGACAATCTGATAATATGTTTGTGACTATTCTTTGAGAACTAGAAGTGTGTAATGCAATTTAAAGACTTATTATTCTTAGGATGCTTCTCATCCTTGAGTGATATAGACAGGAAGAGGCTAATTTTTCACTTATTTTAGTGACACTGACAGAAGAACATCACAGAATTGCAATCTGGGTGACTTGTAAGCCATTAACTTCTTGACATTAAAGAAAGCATTAAAAAAAACTCCAAAATTTATTTTAACAGGAGTTGTTTCAATTTTATGTTCCATAATGCAGTTTCATGGACCTTCGGAAACACCGTGTCAGTACATTGGGCTCATCGGGCAGTCTTTAAAATGAGGAGCGCTGGCTGGAGTTCCTGATAAGAGAGAAGTCTGGAACCAGAAGGTTTGTGTTACGGCCCCCAGATGGGCTACTTGCTAGTTTTACGATCTTGGACAAGTCAGGCAGACTTTTCTTCAGTTTTAATAGCTTCAAATTGTATTAAGACTTTCTGGGACACACACACACATATATATATATATATGTATACATATATCTATATAATATATATACATACATACTTATATATGATTATATGTATAATATGTAATATATATATATAATGACCACAGCAGTGTAAATAAAAAGATCACTCACAATAAAAAGCCAAACTGAGCAAATGAAAATACTAATAATGATTCAGAACAACAGATAATAAAAACTACTTTCCTTGTCTCATCAGAGGAGAAAGGACTACCAGGGAAGAATATTGTAAACATTATCATTGTATCAGCTGTTTTTACTTTAAAGATTTCTTTATTACAAGGAATGGTTCAATTTAGAAGTGGGTGGAGAAGGATGGCAGGAGAACACATGAAATAAAAACAAAAACCTTTATAAAACTTGTTGGTATGAGCAATTCCTAGAAAATTGAATCAACAGAATTTTCTGAGCTAGAACACATTTTCTTTTTCCCTCTTCTGATGCACGTTGACCAGAAACAAGTCAATCCACTTGCGTCATCCGGGCAAGCTTCTAAGACTACAAGAGGCAGATGATATGTACTGGAGAGAGAACCCCTCAGCCCTGGGAACACCTCCCCAAAAAGGGCTCCCTCTCTGAACTCACATCAAACACATTTATCCGAGGGTGGCTGGACCCCAAGAGGAAGTCAGACCTTTTCCTTTGCTCTGTGGCTCATTTTCCTGGAAAACTTCCTTCTGGGACTCCTTGGCCAGGAGCTGGGAAGATCCTGTTTAGAGTCTCCCCTAAAGAGGATTAATAGGGTTCCTCGTAGCAAAATACACCGAGTGGAAATCAGTCATAGGAAAACTATTTCTTGCATCACAAAAGAAATGCTTCAAACACCAGAGACTCATAAAAACATATTAAAATCATACTTAAAACACTGTAAAAACAGAACAGAAATTTCACAAAGGTCTTTTGACTATCTGGACACCTCATGAAAATCTCCATCTTCTGGCTATCTCAGAATGGCTGAGGTTCTCCTAGTCTTTTCAGAAAGCAATGGTGGTCCCATTCTCAAAGAAGCGGCGTTCTTGCAGGTGGTGCTTCTTGATGGGCATCTGGCACCATGTTTGAGCTGCCTGGGACCTCTAAAGCTTGCCCTGAGCCAGCCACCTTGGCCAGAGGTGCTGTGACCAGGAACCTTCATCACCCCTAGAACAGGGAATGGACAAAAGCCCTTTCCCCTTGAAATGGACATTGGCCATATCCAATAAACAGGAGCCTCAAAAGAAGCTGAAAGCTCTTTTTTTTGTTCTCTACAACCCGGAGTCATCTGTTCTTCCCAGTTCAGCATGCCATAGAGACCCATAAGGGATTGCTGTATTATTATATCACATGAATCCTTCAGAGCTAACCCAGGGCACGTGCAAATCCCCAGAAAGCACCCCCAGCTCTGTCATCCTCATCCCATTAAAAGAGTATTACTAAATAGATGGACTTTGTAAACTTACAAGCTGCTATTAGCAAATCCAAACCTTTAAACACATAATAAAGATCAAAATCACATGAAATTATAAACTTTTACTACTTAGTTTCCTTTTAAATGTGCATTTTCCTGTTAATCAGATAGTTCAAAAATTCACTGGTATTTTTGTGTTCCTTTCTGAGCTTATTTCCCCCTTTCCTGCATAATTTCCCAGATGTTGCTCTCATCACCCTTATTATTATTATTACTTTTACATGGTTACAGTTAGTGTTCCTGTCTGTTCTTTAGGTTCTGATTTCTTTATTCTTCATCACTTCAGACAACTCTTTGGTGCTATTATTCTCTGGCTGCTTAGAGAAGTCCTTTTTCCCTTCCTCCTTAAAATGCTATCATTATTTTAATAAGAGCTGAAGTGTTCGATGTGCCAGATTATAATTGCCAAGATGACTTATTTCCTTTTTCTTCCTTTCAAATCCTTTGGTACCTCTCCAGCTTTCTGTGACCTTCAAGTATAATTGTAAATAGTTCAGTAAGTTCATTAACTGACTCCCTGAACAACAGAGCCTATGATCATCTGAACAGCGATTCTGTCTACGCTGAAATACTTCAAATCTCAATTTCCCTTAAAGGACCTTCGTTAAAAGGTCTTTGTATTTTCAGAGTTTTTGTTAGTGCAGGGGTTTGACCTCTCTCTTGTTTTTCTTTAGCATATGTATTAAAAAAGATGATTTATTGATATTTCAGTATCTGCTCACATTTGTTAATAAACTTATGGTTTGGAATTTTTTTCTTCCCTATTTGCAGCTGATGTTCAATCTACATGCCAGAACTAGTGTAGGGCAGCTGGGGCCCCAAGATTCCTGCCTCTTGGGACATCCGCAGAGTGCTGGCCAATTATGGATCCCTTTACCTATCTTACTTTGCCTTCTCCCAGGGCATGTGTGGGAAGGAAGGGTTGTGTGTTTAGATCATGCATCTTAAATATGGCAGACTCGTGGATTTTAATCTGGAAAGACCCTCAGAGGCCATCCGGGACCCTCTTGTACAGATGAACCAATTGGGGCCAGAGCGGTTAAGAGCTTGTCACCTATCGGGCAATAGCAAAGCTGGACTTTAGCCCCAAATTCCCACTCTAAAGTTTGTGTTCTTCTCAGTTAGTCAGAATGAGCATCAATTCTCATCAAGCAGAATGATAAAAATAGATGTAAAGCAGAAAGAATCAACCCAATTGATCAATATATTGGAAAACTCCAAAAATGCCCATGGAGTTCTTTGAGGAATATTGGGAGCCTCATGTCTTCCTAATAATAACACAAACTTCAGGTTTGATTTTTGTATTTGTGGTTGAGAACATATTCTCTTAGGTTTTTGAATCCACACATTATGAGCTTGTGTTTACCTAACATTCACAGGCGGAGCCCAATAACAAATGACAAGTAGTCGGCTACTGACAATTTTGCAATTTTCTCCTCTAATTTTCTGGTGAAAATTCCAAAGTATTGATAGCTCCTAAAGTTTTATTATAAAGATTTAGATTAATTCAAGTCTCAGGTAGGATTTAGTTAAGGATAGAGCTTTAAAAATTATATTTAAGCATGTATTTATATATAAATATATGATTTAACATATTTATGATCATATAAATTTATATATTATGTTATGTTATATATTATATAATAAATATTATAATATATACAATTATATATTTATAGAAATATATTTTAAAATTCTATTTATACTTATATATGTTATGCATTTAAAACCCTTATAATTTACTCCTTACAAAAGAAAAATAATTTAATAAAAATTATTGTTTGTTGGGTTCTGATTTTTTTGGACAGGTTGTTTATAATTATCTCCCCCATTCATCCATCCAATCTATATAGATGCACCTTGAATCTCTATATGTGAACCTTGAATCAATCTTGTAGGATAATATTTTACAGATGAGAAAACTCAGGCTTTGAGTTGTCCCCGTCCTGTAGTCACATGATTGGCTTGTACCAGTGACACAATTTGAACCCACATCTTCCCATATTATCCACTATTCCGTTTGTTAAACCAAATGTCAGGAAACTCAAATGTTAGTCTCATTTCTGGACTAATTCCCTGTAACCTCTGGTTTTCTGTTGATTTCAGTTTCTTTTTCATCTAAATAAATATCTAAGACCTGGGGGATCCCCAAAGTTCCTTTTCGCTCCAGTTCCTAAGCTTAGGACAATGCGTCAGACCCAGTTCTGGTGCTGATTGTGCTATTAAAGAGCTGTGGGAGCTTGGGCAAACAGGGTCCGGTTTCTTGGTTTGGGCTTTCCTTGTTGGTAAAATGAGGGGCTGGCTTGAATCATGGAAACCTGGAGTTTTCTCTGGCTGAGATTCTGCTCCATGACTCTCCCTCGGAGTCTGTCCCTTCTCTCTGAATAAAGGCTTTTATTCAGTTCCAACTATAGCAAAGGGACACCATGAACCCCAAATGTCGAGGGCTTCAATTTTCTTCAGCATTACAGCAGAACAGAGAGCTGGACCTTTGTCACAAGAGTCTGCAAGGGAGGTTGAGATGAGACCCTCAGCATGATTGTCCAGGACCGAGCAGGGGGCTTAATCTCTGGGGGCTTCTGTTGTCCTCCAGGTGGGTGACCGCCATCCAGATGGCCCCATTCAGGACTGCAGAAGGACCCCAGAAGACAACGAAGGGCAACCTAGCCTAATGCTCCAGCTCTTCCCATGTACCTTTAATCTGGTGAAGGCAATAGAAAGCTAGCTTTGGAATCAGGAGAACTTGGGCACAAGCCTTAGCAACTTAAAATATAGTCACAGATTCAGAATTATTGATCCGTCAGTGGGAGACTTTCCACATTGTAAAATCACCAGCAGATATTAAAAATACTATTTATATTTAAATTAATTTCAATGTGAGGAGTTTTTGAGGAGTGGGCTGGGGTGAGCTGATGGCTTCCTTTGAATCCTCCTCACACAGTGTCTCTTCATAGTAAATGCTTAAAAATTGCTTGTTGAGGGGAAATTTCTGGGAAAATGGAGGTGTAGGTTGGTAAATTTCAAGCTCTCCAGATTTCCCCATAAATATGACAAATTTGTGCCTCAGGGAGAACATAGACTAGGGAAAAACCAAGAAGACTTGGAGCAGAACAGGGGTCCTCTTGGTACAAGGAGAAGATCCAAAGAAAGACCCTGGGTCTGGATTAATCCATCTGAAGAGCAAACACTTCCAGGCTGTCTCCATAGAAATGGGGAGGCCTGGGGGCTCTTGGTTTGGGGTTCCTGGTCAGAGGGAAGAACAGAAAGAAAGCTTAAGGAACCATCCCTCAAACCATGACTTCAGGTGCTTCCACTAACACCTCTTATTTTTAAAAAATGAACCAACAAAGAAAAAACATTTTATGGAAACATGGAAGCACAGAGTTCATCTTCAGAGAACACTGAGGTTAAAAAAAATCTTCTACCTCCAAGAGTAATGTGAAATGGTTCCCTGCCCATGGAGAATTTACAGAAGAACTCAAAAAATAATTTAAAAATCAAATGAGAGACATTGAGGGAAAATGAAAAAAAAATCCAAGAAAAACAAGATAATAAAAAAAGTTAACCAACTGGAAAAAGAGATACAGAATCTCAAAGATGAAAATAATGCTTTGAAAATTAGAATTAGACAAGGGGAAGCCAGTGAAATGATGAGAGACCAAGAAATAAGAAAACATTATAAAGATTGAAAAAGTAGAACAGAATGTGAAATATAAAAAAAGACAGATCTGGAGAACAGATCAAGAAGAGAAAATGTAAAAATAATTGGACTGCCAGAAAGTTGTGACCAAAAAAAAGAACCTTGACACAATAATGGAAGAAACAATCCAAGGAAACTGTCCTGGAATGATAGAACATGAGAGGGAATTAGAAATAGAAAAAATTCACCAGTCACCTACCTCAATGAGATCCTTTGTGGAAAACACATAGAACCATTATTGCCAAATTTTAAAACCCCCAAATCAAAGAGAAAATTTTGCAAGAAGCAAAGAAGAAAAAAAAAAACAATCCAAATACACTGGAACTACAATTAGAATTGTATAGGACTTGTCAGCAGCCACATGAAAAGACTGCAGATCCTGGAATCATGTCTACCAACAATCAAAAGAATGAGATCTGTGGCGAAAAATATCATATCTACCAACATTATAATATTAAATGGGGAAAATGGACATTTAATGAACTTGCAGATTTTCAGGACTTTTTATCGGCCAAACCTGAACTTAATAGAAAATTTGACATATAAGAGCTAATATCAAAGATCAAATTCAAGGAACTTAACATGGACAAATTGGATAATTTTTTACATGGGAAATTTATAGCATATGTTTAAGATTGATATCAATAATAGGGTAGCTCAAAAGAAAGATGAGAAGAGTTAAGGCAAAGATAGTAATCATGTACAAATGAGGTACAGAGGAGGAATAAACACAGAGGCATTAGGGGGGAGAGGGCTCATAATTCTGAAACCTTACTCACATCGGGAATGGTTCAACAGACAATGCTCCATATATACTATGAATGGTATAGCATCCTACAAAATCTATAAAGAAATGAGGGAGGATAGATGGCAGATGGGGAAGCAAAGGGAAGAAGAAAAGGAAGGTTAAGTAAATAGCCAGGGGCAAGTTAGGAGCAGAATTAAATTAGAGAGTCAGCAGGAATAGGAAAAGTGTGTAAGGGTGTGTATGTGGGGTGTATATATGTGTATGTATATGGATATATCTACATATGTATACATAAATATATCCTTTCCTAATGATAGTCTGCTTGGGGGAAGGAGGAGATAAATAGGGAAAAAAAATAAAGTGAAAAAAAAGGTGTGCAGCAGGAACAAAAGAACAGTTTATAAGGAAATTAAGAAAAAATGGACATTTTCATGAATATAATTTCTTCTACTAACATATTTACTTTCTTGAACTGGTATTTGTTGTTATATATTTTGAATCCTCCCTGATGTTTTGCTGGGTACATGGAAATGCTCCCTTTTGCTTTATTTTGTTTTGTATTCCTTTTTCTGTTTTTCTTTTTTCTTAATCTGTTTCTTTAAATAAAATAATTTTTAAAAAAAGGAAAAAAGTGCTTATAGACTGAATTCTTTGTCCATTCTGTCTTATTCACTTATGTAGACATAGTTATGTTCTCTATTCTTCTACGTCTACATTTTTTTTTTTTGCTTTTCATTATGTCTTCAAAAATAGATGGAACTTTTCTGGGCCTTGGCTTTTATTTCAAATATCTATTATTTAGGATGCATTTTCAAATAATCTAGTCATTCCAGATTTCTTCATATTCCTCATTCTTGTGAGTTATCATTGCATTATATTTTTAATTACTTTTAACATAGCATATTTTATTTAACCATTGCTTTTATAAGACATTGAGATTTCTTTCCATTTTTTACAATTACAAATAATACTATGATTAACATTTTTGAATGGAAGGCTCTTTTTGGCAACACATTCTGATTATATTCCCAACAATAGAACAGTTGGGACAAAAGGGTAGGATTATTATTATTATTTTTTTTTTTTTGCTTTTTGCTGAGGCAATTGGGGTTAAGTGACTTGCCCAGGGTCACACAGCTAGGGAATGTTAAGTGTCTGAGACCAGATTTGAACTCACGTCTTCCTGAGTTCAGGGCTGGTGCTCTATCCACTGCGCCACCTAGCTGCCCCGGTAGGATTATTTTTGCAACTTCCTGAGCAGTGCCATATTACTTTTCAAAAAGAGCCCACAAGTTTTCATTTCCCTAGCAACAAGTGAATATATCTGATTTTTCATAATCACTTGCGTTTCTTTACCTTTTGTGCAGATAAGTTTTGAAACAGGGTTAGGAGGATTTGGAATCCAACATTAGGCCCGTTAACCAGTTTTGTGATTGTCACATTCTCTTTGTTGATCCTCAGGTCATCTTGTAAAATGAAGGAGCTGCATAATTCAGCAAATAAATTCTCTCTCTGTAAAGACATTTCTAAGACCCCCTGTTCCTTAAAATGTTATTTTAAAAGTCCTTATTTCAAGTAATGAATACTCAGAATAAGGGCCAAAGGCAAGATATGGTTAAACCTAATTGTTATTTAGAAATCCTGAAATTTGGAGCCATTTAAACATATACTTGGAGGGTCAGAGGGTCAGCGGTGAGGACATCCACTTTCTAGGCCTGTGAACTCAATAATGATTGAGAAACTTGGAGAATAAAATCGAGTGTGGAAGACCATGCTGGGAGCTGGTGGACAGCTCCTTCCTACCATCCTGCCCAAACTGTCACCTTCTCACCATTTAACTAGTGTAGTATAGATGAGCTGAGGAAAGGGTTCTGCTCCCTAATTCTCTCCTCCACCACAAGAAGTCTTCCGTCTGAGACAGATAACACCGATCCTGATTGAATGCCTATTGTGAGCATCAACGTCATTGTAAGGGATGAGAGTGATGTGAGAAAAATATACACTGGAAAATGAAATTATTTAACTCAAACATGAACAAACAAGTGAATATCCCCAAAGGAGATCATGAATAATTTATCAGGAAAAATAATAGGGCTTTGTTGTAGTTCAATTATTTTTCAGGTGTGTCCAACTCTTTGTGACCCCATTTGGCGTTTTCTTGGGGAAGATTCTGGACTGATTTGCCATTTTCTTATTTTACAGATGAGGAAACTGAGGCAAGCAGGATCAAATGACTTGCTATGGGTCCCACAGAATATATGAAGAACTTTACATACTCAAAGCATTATTTTGGTATCAGGAGAAAGCAGCATTACCCCATCAGTTGGCCAGAAATTTCTTGGAACAAATAAAAGGCATTTAATAATGTTTATGATCAGGAGGAGAGACTTCAGCTACCTGGTGCAAGATGGTCATTCTGAATTTAGGGTGTTACTTGGGAAAAGTCACCAAGGTTAAGATAGGAAGATGGGGCAAAGAGAAGATGGATGAAATCAGACAGATAAAAATCTGGATTAGTTGAATGAATTGAGTGCTCTTTCTATCATCCCTTTGCTTTTCAGTAAACCTGCTGAATGTGCTTCCCTTTATATAATGACATTACTTTTGGATTTAATTTTTTTTTAATTTTTATTTTATTTGCATAACATATGTGTGGGTAATTCTTCAACAATAACCCTTACCTAGCTTTCCGTTACAAATTTTTCCCCCCAACTCCCCACCCCTCCCCTAGATGGCAGGATATCCACTACATGTTAATTATGTTAAAATATTGGCAAATCGAATATATGTATACATATTTCCAAACTTATCATTGGTGTGCAAGAAAAATCTTATCTACACAAACGTTATATCAGATAAAGGAAACACAATGTAAGCAAACATCAATCAAGGAGTATGAGAATGTTATGTTGTGGTCCACATTTCGCATCCCTCTCTCTGGGTGTATATGGCTTTCTTCAGTGAACAATTGGAGGTGGTTTGAAACATTTCATTGTTGAAGAGAGCCATGTCCATCAGAATTGATCATCATGTAATATTGTTGTTGCTGTGTATAATGATCTCCTGGTTCTGCTCATTTCACTGAGCATCAGTTCATGTAAGTCTCTCCAGGCCTCTCTGAAATCATCTTGCTGGTCATTTCTTATAGAACAATAATATTCCATAATATTCACATACCATGATTTATTCAGCCATTCTCCAATTGAAGGACATCTATTCAATTTCCAGTTTCTAGCCACTACAAAAAGGGCTGCCACAAACATTCTTGCACATGTGGGGCCTTTTCCTTCCTTTATGATTTCTTTGGGATATAAGCCCAATAGAAATGCTGCTGGGTCAAAGGGTATGCACAGTTTGATAACTTTTTGAGCATAGCTTTTTGGATTTAATTTTGACCATTTTTTTGTTTGATTATGTGCATTTAAATTGTGTCACTTATTCTATGTTACAGAATCATTAAATAGGAAGTTGGAAACATCTGGGGGGGGGCTAATCACATCTCAGATTATTTTGTACACAGCCAAGTAGTGAGTTAATCTTGGTAATGATGAAGAAAATGATCTTACCTTAAAATTCTCCTACAATATTTTCAAGTTCTAATTTGTTGCTTGCTTATTTGATCATGTATATGTTATGTTATCTCTGCACACACATCCACACACATTTCCATAGATACATGCAACTCTCATTAGTCGAATGTAAGCTCCCAGAGGGCAGGACTGTGCTGGCTCTCTTAGGATCTTGCTGCCTGGATCTTCTCAGGAGCTTCACTGCTCTCAGGCTCCTATGGCAGGGCCCTCTGGCTCTGGATGGAGATCAGATTCAGTACCAGGAAAGCCTGGTCTCTGGAGGGAAGAGCCAGACTCAAGTATTTACAATATCCTGATTCACACAAGAGTCATTGCTAACAAAATGCAAGTTCCTTGGTTAAGTCTCTTGTCTCTATGTTCCCAGTGGCTATCTAACATGTCTTAGGGCCTTAATGAATGCTTATCCAAATGAATTAAGTTGTGTTGATTGAATTTAATTTGAACATTATTGTCATATAATGCACCACGAGGAACAATAACCTTAGGAACTATCAACAAAATCAAATTGCTAAACAAGTTACTGAACAAATAGCAAATTATATTAGCCAGAATTTAAAAGCACTTTACATATGTCATTTCAACTGATAGTTCAAAGCAACCTTGTAAGGTAGAGGCTATTATTATTATTCCTATTTAACAGATGAAGAAATTAAAGCTGAGAGAGATTATGTGACTTTCCCAGGATCATACAGACAATTATCTGAGTCAGCATCTGAACTCAGATCTTTCCCACTCCAGATCTTTTCTTCTTCACAACTTCAACCTTTCACAAGACAGAATAAAAAATAATTACTAAACCACCAAGCAAATAAGTCTAAATTTCCTCACTTTTGGCTTTGTTTTCTTTGCTCCTTCCTCCTTTTAAGAATATTATTTTAGCTAATCTGCAGATGGTTCTGGTGATGATGATTTCAGCCAGTGTCACCTCCTGTGCTGAGGATGTGCCCCGTGACTGTCCTGTGGATATGTCCTGTAGCTGTACAAGACTTGTGTGCCTGGTCCAGCCCAGCCACCTGCCCTCCCTGATGTGGTTATCTTGGGAAAGAAAAGGCTTGTATGGACTAGCTAAATTACTTGGGAGTAGGCTGACCCTTCTGATACCACTTACTTAACCCTAGTGCTTGAATGGAGGGGGCATTTGTAGGAAAACCCACATGGAATTCTCCAAGTGAGAAGAGGAATCTTATTCTTTTGTATAGCTCTTGGATGTATAACTCCAAAGGAGGGATTTGGGAAACTGGATGGTTAACTTGAATGTATTATAATTAGTGTCCTTATCTTACCGATTTCAATATTTCAGACTATTGATGATTTCCCTTTTACCAATTGGACGGCAGGTCCTACACAACAAAATGAGGAGTCTCATAGACTTGCTGATTGTTGGCATTTCCCTGAGTTAAAAGTCTCAGGTTCAAGGCCTATTTCTGTTACTCAGTAGCTATGAGATTTTGGAAAAAATTACTTCCTCTCTCTGAGTCTAATTTTTCTCACTTGTAGAAAGAAGTACTTTCCAAATACAAAGCTAATCCTTAATTATGTTCCTCTCTGAACTTTTAATTTCCTTAGCTATAGACCTGGGATGATATCTGCCCACATAAATCACTATAAAAACTCAGATACATAAAAATGTTGGCTAATGTACAGAACATTCATTGATCATTAATTTGCTGAAACACTAGTTTTACCCTTAGCCACACCCACTCCTCAATTGGAAGACCTTATTTTCTCACAGGGCTAAGATTTTGTTTTAGCCTGAAGCAAGCATGCTACCTTTTCTCAGAGCATCTGCCATAAATGAAATCTCATTGAAATTTTTTAAAAAGTATAAACCAATTCAATTTTATTTCTTTTAAAAATATTTTTTAATTAAAAGACAAAACAAAGCAAAACTTTGCTGACATTTTTCGCTGACTCTCTCAGTATAATTCTTCCTTTAAATAAATTAACACTTTGACCATTTTGAACAACATATACTTTATTTCATATCTGTGGTCCCTCATTTCTCTTTAAGAGAAAGAACATCTATTTTAATAAATAGTAAAAATTAAAAAAATCAAGATTAGCTATTGCATTGATCAAATTCAGTTACATTTCAATGTTGCTTTCCTTTACATTGTTATGGTCCTTATGTAAATTGTTCTCCAAACTGCTCTTACTTAGCTCTGTATTAGCTCATTTCTTTCTCAATTTCTTGTCAACTTTACATATTTGTATTTTACTATGTCACAATAATATTCCATTAATTCATATCATACACTTAATAGCCATTTCTCAAATGATATGCATACACCTTTTTTTTTTAGTCACAAAAAGTACTGCTTAAATATTTTCCCAAACACAGAGAATTTTTTTCTGTCTTCGATCTTGGATTCTGTGTCCAGTAGTGATTTTACTGGATCAAAGAATATGTAAAATGTGGACTTTTCTACTAAAATGGAAAATTACTTTCCTATGTAATCACACTAGTCTACAACTCCATTACTAGTATATTATTGTGCCAGTTTTTTTCAAGGCACTCCAAAATTTACCATTTTCATATCTCTGTCAATCTATTGGGTAGATTAGAATCTGTTATAACTCAGCTAAATCCAAAAAAGCATGATCTAAGCTGATGATAAAATAGACATGGTTAAAATGTCATTTATCATTTCAAATCAATTTCAAAATAATTCAAATGTGCATTTCTCTAATTATAAGTGCTTTGGAGTATTCTTTCATATAATTGTTGATAATTTCTATCTTCTTCTCTTGCTCCTTTCCTCTTTCCTCCCTCCCTCCTCATATTCTCTCTCTCCTCCTTCCCTTCCCCCTATTCCTCCTCCTCCCCCTCCTCCTCCCTTCTTCTCCCCTTCTTTCTCTTCCTCCACTTCCTCCTCCCCCCTTTCTCCTTCTCCACTTCCTCCTCTTCCTCTTTCTCCCCCTCCTCTTCCTCTTCTTCCTCCTCCCACCTCCTCCTCCTTATCCTTCTCCTTTTTTTCCTCCTCCTCCTTTTCCTCCTCCTCCTGTTTCTTATAAGCAAAAAAAAAAAAAAAATGATGCCTATTATTTTATGGCGCATTCTGCACTATGACTCTTCTCCATTTTGTGGGTGAATTAATTCCATGTTCATTGCTAAGTTTTCCCTCTATCATATCTTATTAAAATGTTTTCTTTCTTTCCTCATCAATCCTTTTTTTTTAAATGAAAAGGGGGAGAGGGAAGAGAAGGAATGAAATTAGAAGTCATTATCTATAATTTGAACAGTTTATGACAATCTTCTCCTTTCCCTGTCTTCATTTAGCAATGATCTTGATCGATTCAATGATTCTCCTCCCCTTCCTCTTCTTCTCCCTCCCTGTCTGTCTCTCTGTCTATCTATATTTAGGTGACATAGTAGATAGAGCACTGGGCATAGAGTTAGGTAAACGTGAGTTCCAATCCAACTTTAGACACTTTCTGGCTATGTGACTTTAAGCAATCACTTAATCTTTGCCTCAGTTTTGCCATCTGTAAAATGGGGACACATAATAGCTAACATTCAGTAGCTAACATTTTATGTTGTGAGAATCAAATGAGATAATAATTGTAAAGTGCTTAGCACAGTGCCTGGCATATGTTAAGTATCAGAAATGTTAGTTATTATTCTTTATTACTATATTATCTTTGTAGTGAGTAACTATACAATTCTATTCTCTTAATGCTTTCTTCTCCCTTTTCCTATCCCTCCCAGTTCCCTAATTATCAATATATTTCCACAGTGTATTCTTTTTTATCTCAACCTTACTTTGCCCGGCTCAGTTAAAACTGTGGTTCATAACCCCCATTTCCATGCTTGTATAAACTTCTCCTGTGGTATCTTGCTTATGAAAAGTTAAAAGTTTTTTTTCCTTCTCATTCCCATTTCATCCCTAGAGCATTTCTTTTATTTCCTCTTTATTTTTTTTTTACACCCAGACTCCAAGCTTGTCTTTTTACATTATTGATTTTTAGACTTAATGGGCTTCTGAAGGGACCAGATTCTCCTCTCTCCCTTTTAAGATATAAGCACTTGACTATTTTTTAGCTCTTTCAAGTTGTTCAAGCTTATCTTCCTTTCAAGGTTCCTCTTGTCTCTTGCTCTCACATTTAAAAAAGCTTACCTAGAGTGGGATTTTCTTTTAAAAAACTCAGTTTCTTAGAAGTCATCAATTCTACTGAAAGTCTATTTTCGCCTTTTAGGTTTAAACTGAATTTTGTTATTATTGAAAATAGGTCTTTTTCTCTTGCCTTTTCTCATTGAATTCCATTTTTTTCTTTCTTTTCTTGAATTTAAAAAAATATGATTCTGGTGACCCTGGGCAAGTCACTTGACCCCAGTTGTCTCAGCAAAAAACAAATATGATTCTGACTTGAGTTATTTGGCATATGATGAATAGTTTTTGGCTAATTATAGTATGATTTTTTTTTGGCCTGGATACTTTAGAGTATAGTAATCAAATTTCTATGTTTGTTAACTTTGAGATATCTTTCAGGTGGTAACCTGCAGGTTCTATCTACTTTTATTTTGCCTTCTGGTTTCAATAATTATGAATAATTTTCTTCAATCCTTTATTGAGATGTGATATCCAAGTTTTGTTATAGAAAAGGTAATAATAATGATAGTCAGCATTTAAATAACACCTAATATGTGCCAGAAACTCTCATTTGATCTGATGTAGGTGCTATGCTTATCCCCATTTTACTAATGAGAAACTGAGTCAGAGAGGTTGTGACTTCCCCAGTAGGACAGTTAGGAAGTATCTGAGGCTGGCTTGAAACTAAAATCTTCCTGCCTCCAGACTCAGTGTTCTATGCACTAAATTACCCAAATTTTGTATAATCCAATGATTTTAGATAACCCATCCTCTTCCTGATAGTTGCTTTTAATTATGGGTATGGTTCTTTTAATGTTTTAAAACAACTTCATATGATTATATCTTATGTCATTGAATTGTTAAATTCACTTTCCTCCATTCTGGTTTTTTTTTTTTTCAGGGAGTTGGCTGTTTTGTGAATCTTTTTAGCTTTTTAAAAATCTATTTTTTTTTCCCAAGATTTTTCTCAGGACCATTAATTCAATTACTTATTTCTCTTAGCAAAACTTTCGGCCCCTCTGAGTCCTTGTGGTCAATCCATTTGTCCTTCTGGAGGAGGAAGAAGGACAGAGACCAGAACTGGAACAAAAGAATCGCCAGAGGGGCACCTGGAGGTTGCCATCTTTCCTGCCCCTGGGAGCAGCTAACTTAGTCTAGCTCTGCTGGAGGTAGTTAAAGGTTAACCATCTTGCCTAAGGTCATGCATCCAGGTCAAGGACTTGACCTCTGATCTTCCTGACTTCAAGGTAAATTTTCTCTCTACTCTGCCATGTGGTCTTTTTTTTTTTTTTCTACTGTAATTATTACTCAATTATTCTAGAATCTTATCCTGCAGTTCTCTTAACCCATAATATTCCTTCTCGGGATAGGAGTTTTAAATTATGTTGATTTATTAAATTTAATCTTAAAAATTACTCTAAGGTGAGACATTGAATACCAGGCTAGAGAAAAATTAGGGAGCTGGATGGCTCAGTGGATTGGGATTAGGAAAGCCTGAGTTTGAATCTGGCCCCAGACACTTATCAACTGGACAAATTGCTTAACTCTGTGTGCCTCAGTTTCCTCATCTGTAAAATGAGCTAACAAAGGAAATGGCAAAACCACAAAAGCCCAAGGGGGATCATCAGGAGTCAGGTAGGACTAAAACGTGACTGAACAACCAGACCCAAAGGGGAGTCATTTTGGAGATGACTCTGGCTGGCGTCCTGGTCTGCTCCTTGCTCTGTGGGGTATCTGTGAGGTCTTGGGGCGGGTCCCCGGTTATCTCTCAGTTCTAGACCCTCATATGCTGGTGAGCCGGGTCCTCCCACAACTGATATGGGGGACCTGCCTCAGTCTACTGCAAGTGTTTGTTTCCCTGTCATTGCCTTCCCACCCTCCCATCCAAGTCTGCTAAAAGCTGCTTGATGGGGACACCTGTGCCAGCAGGCAGGTCTGCTGTCCTCCAGCCAGTCGTGGCAGCTTGGAGCAAGGTCGCCTCTCAGGCAGAAGGGCTGTTTGCCCACAGCTCCCAAGGCTCTCGGGCAGCTGGATTTGTGTGTATGGAGCAAGAGGCTCTGGGGGAACAGCTTGTTGCAGACCTGCCCAGGCTGGAAGGTGTCGATCACACTGAAGAAGACCCCGGGGCCTCGATTGCACCTTGCCAAGGTGAGGTGTTCTCCTTCAAGGATGCCCTCTGCCCTCTCCCAACTGTTCTGTAAGAGGCAGTAAAGGGTCCCACAGGGGCAGAAGTCCACAGCCTGTGGCTCCTTCCTCCAGCTCCTGGACTTAGATGGGTATTGGAGCAGCATCAGACTCACAGCAGAGGTGCCCAGTGGTCACTATGCCCAGGGCTGAGACAACAGAGGCTGCCCAGTGCTGACTGCCCAGAGGTGAAGGACAACAGAGGCTGCCCAGTGGTCACTGTGCCCAGAGCTGAGACAACAGAGGCTGCCCAGTGGTCCCTGTGCCCAGGGTTGAGACAACAGAGGCTGCCCAGTGGTCACTATGCCCAGGGCTGAGACAATAAGCATTTATTAAATATCTATTATATGTTACAGCGTGCTAGAAGCGGGATAGAAAAAGAAGTGTAAGTTCTTGACCCCCAGGCCAAGAACATGCTGAGGTGAAACAACAGATACATTTATCAATGAATACAGAATCTGTACGTGGGGAGGGGGAGTCCAAATCACCTCATCCTGTTTTAGCCTGAGAGTTGATGTAGACCCTGCCCCAAGTCCAGCCCTTCCTCTCCTATGCTACATCATCTCCTACAAAGATGCTAAAAACCTTCAATACTTTGGGGGAAACACTGGCCCAATCACCTGCTGCTTTTTCCAATTGTTTGAGGGCTTCTCGTAAGGGAGAATGTCCAGGACCAATTTTACACAACCAGGGTAAATAGTAGCCTGGGCCTTCTACTTCCTCCATGTTCAACTCCACTTCCCATCACTTATGCTGGTGTGACTCAGGCAAATTTGTGGGAGTCTTATTTTCCACCTGAAAAGAGGGATCAGAGCTTTGTCTACTTGTCTGTCTGTCTGTCTCTATCTGAATATCTACTATCTACTGCCTATCTATTCATCTGTCTGTCTATCTATCTGCCATCATTTATCTATTTGTTTGTCTATGTATTATCTATCTGGCTATTTATCTATCTACTATTTATCTATCTATCTATCTCTCTATCTATGTGTCTGTCTGTTTGTCTATCTACCATCTATCTGTTTGTCTATCTATTCTCCATCATTTATCTGTCTATTTGTTTGTCTATCTACTGTCTATTTATCTATCTTCTATCTATCTGTCTATCTATCTACTAAATCTTATTCCTGGCTTTATACTATTATCCCCTAATACATGGACAGACACATTATTAGAAATAATATTATCAGCAACACTATTAGAAATGAAAAGAGAAAGGTAAAGAAGAGAGAAGTATGAGTGCAAATACATTTATATTAAAGTCTCAATTATCTGTGTTAATAGATATAAGCACTGATGCAGAAAATACTTAAATATACAAATAATTTATAGTTGGTTTTAGGAAATTAATACTGTAATCCTGCTCCTCCTCCAACAGCATTAGACATGTCCTTTTCAGTTTTAAATCCTGTGACCTTTTGTCAATGATGAAAGGCCTTTAATGTTCAGAGTCACACTTTGATGAGCTAATAACATTTCCTTCATGAGATAGCAACAAAGCTCCTAGAATGATAAGATTTAGAATTGTAAGGAGCCAGAGAGATCATCTAATCCAGCTTCCATGTTTTCCATATAAAGAAACCGAGGTACAAAATAATAAGTAATTTGCTGGAGGTGCTACCAGAAGAAAGCAGCAGATTCAGGTTCTCTAACTCCAAAGCCAGTGGTCTTGTCACTGTACCACAATGTTCTTTCCATTGCTATTAATGCCCTGCACAATTCTGGGCAGTCATATTTCACTTTCAGCGTCAGGTTTCTCCATTTTTAAAATAGCCTGAATGATCTATGAGGTTCTTTCCCTTCTTTGCATCCTATGGCTCTACTTACCATGATTGCATTTTATGTTCTTGCCCAAACATCAGATTTTACATGGAGATAATGGATTACAAGGGAGTATTTACACACTTGTGTGTGTGTGTGTGTGTGTGTGTGTGTGTGTGTGTGTGTATGCTCTACACTAACCTTTCTTGGATATTTTAATCATTCATTTGACAACATCCAAAATGCACTTTCCATCTGAGAAATTGATGATTACATAACAATGTTAGATTTTTAAAATATTCACCAAAATATTGGCGTCCCCTTTGCTTTGTTCTTTCCAATTCTTTCCAATAAAGGGAAATTCAAAAGCTTAAAATAGAGATTCTTTAAATAAAATCTTAGCAGTACATCTGACAGTAGGTCCCCAGGCAGACTTTATTTTTAAAAATGACAAAGAAGCTGAATTGTGTTTCAATAGCTATGAGCCTGACAATGACAAGATATGATTTCATTCCATGTGCTCTAAAGGAACCAGAGACATTTGCACAAAGAATAGAGATGTATTCTGAAAATAGAGGTTTTTGAGACTTAGGCCACAGGGAATTAAATTCTGTGGGTTCACAGGTGCTGCGCTGTTACGTTATATCTTATTCTTGCCACTAAAGCTTGCTTAGTCCAAGGCTTCCTAACTCACAGTAAATAATATTCCTTATTTGTGGGCTGAGAAATCTATCTCATTGCCAGAAGGCTTTATAATGCATAGCACATAGTAGACAGTAGGTGCTTTATAAATGTTTATTCATTTCTCCTTCTCTTTCTACTGTTCTATTAGAATGATCACCTCTGCTGCTATTTCCCATTATGACCAAATAGCATGACCAATATGACCAAGGGGGGAAATTGAGGATTTTTTTTGTTAGTAAGGAGAGTTTAGTTTGGGGAGATATAGGGTTTTTTTTTCTTCCCCATTCATCTAAAAATAACTGTGATATAAATGCAAAAGTGCTTTGCTGTCTGCTGAAGTGGTGAGCAACCAGGCTCTTACCTCTCCCCTTCCTCAAAAAAGCAAGCGATTTGATATTGATTATACACGTGAAGTCATCTAAAATAGGTTTCCATATTAGCCATGTTGAAAAAGAAAACACAAGAAAAATAAAAGTCAAAAAACATGCTTCAATCTGCAATCAGAGTTCACCAGTTCTATCCGATCACATTTTTCATCACAGGTCCTTTGGAAGTGTCACGGATCATTACTTTGATTAGAGTAGCTAAGTCTTTCACAGCTGGTTATTTTTATGTTATTGCTGTGACTGTGTGTATTGTTCTCCCGGTTCTATTCATTTACTTTGCATGAGTTCAAACCTTCCTAAGCTTTTCTGAAACCATCTTATAGTACAATGCAGCACTCCATCACAATCATATGATCACAGTTTGTTCAGCCATTCTCCAACTAACGGTCATTCCTTCAATTTCTACTTCTTTGCTCTCATAAAAAGAGCTACAATAAGTATTTTTGTACAAACTGGTCCTTTTCCTTTTCTTTGATCTCTTTGGGATTCAGACCTTGTAGTGCTGTTGCTGGGTCGAAGGGTATGCACAGTTTTATAGCCCTTTGGGCATAATATCAAATTGTATTTTAGAACAGTTAGACTAGTTCACAACTCCAACAACATACATTATTATCCCAATTTTTGTACATCTCCTCCAGCATTTGTCATTTTCCTTTTTGTCATGTTAGCCAATATAATAGATGTGAAGTGGTACCTTAGAGATGTTTTAATTCTCATTTCTCTAATCAGTACTGATTTAGAGAATTTAAAAATGTGACTATTTATAGCTTTGATTTCTTCCTCTGAAAACTTCTTGTTCATATCCTTTGTCCAGTTGTCAATTGGAGAATGGTTCTTATTTGTATAAATTTGGCTCAGTTTCTTCTATTTTTGAGAATTAAGAACTTTTATCAGCAAAAGTTGCTGGAAATTATTTCCCCTAGTTCTCTCTTTTCTTTCTAATTTGCCTGCATTACTTTTGTTTGTGCAAAATATTTTTATATCCTATAATTAAAATGATCCTTTTTATTTCCCTTAGTCTCTCTATTTCTTGTTTGGTTATAAACTCTTCCCTTACCTATAGATATGACAGGCATAATTTTTCCATACTCTCTTAATTTACTTGTGATATCACACTTTATGTCTACATAATTTACTATTTTGATCTTATCTTTGTATATGATCTATGATGTTATTCTATGCCCAGTTGTTTTTTTTTTTTTATCAAAATTGCTTTCCAGTTTTTCAACAATTTTTGAGTTTTTAACTCCCAAAGCATGAATATGTGTACTTATCAAGTATTAGAGGACTATGATCATTTGCTACTATGTATTATATACCTATTTCATTACTGTTTTTTAAGTTAATACCAAATTGTTTTAATGATTACACCTTTGTAGTTTGAAATATAGTACTGTTAGGTTGCCTTTTTTCATATCCCTTCCCTGCACCCCACCTCACCCCTGATTCCCTTTCTTCATTCTTTTGTTTTTCTAGATAAATTTTGTTAGCATTTTCCCCCTAGCTTCATAAAATAATTCTTTGGGAGTTTGAGTGGAATAGCATTGAATAAATAAACTACCTTAGGTACAATTCCATGTTATATTGGCTCAGTCTACTTATGAGCAATTGATATTTCTCTGGTTGTTTAGATCTATCTTTATTAATGTGAAAAGTATAGTAATTGTGTTTATATTGGCCCTGGATTTTTCTTGTCAGGTAGACTTTCAAGTATTTTATATTGTCTGCAATTATTTTACATGGAATTTCTCCTTTTATCTCTTGCTGCTGAGATTTATTGGTAGCATACAGAAATACTGATGATTTAGGTGGGGTTATTTTATACCCTGCAATTTTGCTGAAGTTGTTGCTTTAACTAGTTTTTTAGTTTCTTCTCTAGGGTTCTCTAAATAAACCATCATATCATCTACAAAGAAAAATCTTTTAATTTTCTTATTTTTATACCTTTGATTTTTTTCTTGTCTTATTGATATAGCTAGCATTATTAATATGATATTTCATAATAGTGATGATAATGAACATCCTCACTTCACTTATGATCCTATTAGGAAGGTTTCAAGTTTTTATCTCTTATATAGCATGCTTGCTGATGATTTTATTTTATTTTATTTTATTTTGCAATATTTGATAACCAATTTT
>JAJPUD010000115.1:185441-222901 GCA_023553655.1 Myrmecobius fasciatus | reverse complement strand
CATAATTTATTCAGCCATTCTCCAATTGATGGGCATCTTTTCAATTTCCAGTTTCTTGCCACTACAAAAAGGGCTGCCACAAACATTTTTGCACATGTGGGTCCCTTTCCCTCCTTTAAAATCTCTTTGGGATATAGGCCCAGTAGAAACACTGCTGGGTCAAAGGGTATGCACTGTTTGATAACTTTTTGGGCATAGTTCCAAATTGCTCTCCAGAATGGTTGGATCCGTTCACAGTTCCACCAACAATGTATCAGTGTCCCAGTTTTCCCACATCCCCTCCAACTCTTGCTGATGATTTTAGATAGACACAACTTAGCATATGAAGAAAGACTTCATTTATTTTTATTTCTAGTTATTTTTTCTTTAAGTAGGAATGGTTGCCTTAATTTTGTGAAATGCTTTTTCTGCATCTATTGATATAATTTTCTTGTTTTTGTTATAAATATGGTCAATTGTGCCTTTTGTTTTCCTTAAACTGAACCAGTTCTTCATTCCTGGTATAAATCCCATCTGGTCAAAATGTATGGTCTTTGTGATATGTTGCTATAATCTTGATAGTGTTTTATTTAAAATTTTTGCATTGATATTCATGAAGAAAATTGGTCTTATACATTTTTCTGTTTTTGCTTAGGTATAAAAACCATATTTGTGCATAAAAAGAATTTGGTGAGATTCCCTTTGCTATTATTGCTCCCTTTTTCATGTCAGATTAAGGATAATAGATTCTATTCTAGTCCCTTATTTTAACTCTGCGTGTGTGTCTCTCTGTTTCAAGTGTGTTTCTTGTAAACAACATATTCTTGGATTCTAGTTTCTAATCCATTCTGCTGTCTGATTCCATTTTCTGGTTGAGTTCATCCCATTCACATGCACAGTTATAATTATTCACTGTGCATTTTTCTCCTTCTTTTTTTCCTTCTGTTAATCCATTTCTCTCTCTTTTTAATCGTGTCCCTTCTCTAAAGTCTTTTTGATTCTGTTTTCTGCTTTTATCAGCCCTCCCTTTTATCAGTCCCCCTTCCCTTTATCCCGTATCTCCTTCTCCTCCTCCTTCCTTGTTTGCTATGATAGATTTCTGTTACCAGTTATATATATATAATAATTATTATCATATATTAAATATTATACAATATACATAATATACATACATACACACCTATACACATACACACATTCCCCTGTACACATTGAACCAATTTAGATATGAGGGAAATTCAAATGCTACCGGGCCCCCTCCCATTTTCCCTCCTCTGTAAAAGCTCCATTCTTACTCTCTCCACTCTTCTCCCATTTCTCTTTCTCAGCTATCCTTTCCCCCCATTATCCCAACCATGATTTACTTAAATCTGTGCCCCCTGTTTATGCAGACTCCTTCTAACTGCTCCTACAATGATAAAGTTCTTAGGCGTTATTTGTCATATTGATATTTAAACAGTTTAACCGTATCAAATCCCTTAGGGTTATCTTTTATGTTTAACTTTTTATGCTTCTTGAGTCTTTTGTTTGAATGTCAAATTTTCTATTCAATTTGGTCTTTTCATCAGGAATGCTTGGAAATCTTCTATTTCATTAAATATTCTTTTCCCCCACCCTAAAGGATTATACATCGTTTCCCCCACCCCCCTGGGAAATGTTATTCTTGTTTGTAGTCCTCCTGGAATATCATATCCAATCCCTCCACTCCTTTAATATGGAAGCTGCTAAATCTTGTGTGATCCTCACTGTGGGTCCCCAGTATTTGGATGGCTTCTTTCTGACTGTTTGAAGAATTTTCTCTTTGATCTGGAAGCTAAGTAATCTGGCTAAAATATTGCTGGGAATTTTCATTTTGGGATCTCTCTCAGGAGATAATTGGTGGATTCTTTCATTTTTTTCTTTTTTTTTTTAACATATCAAAACATTTTCCTTAATAATTTTTTGAAATATGTCTAGGCTCTTTTTTATTGTAGTTTTTAGATAGTTCAATGATTCTTAAATAATTTCTTCTCAATCTATTTTCCAGGCCAATTGTTTTTGCACTGAGATATTTCCATTTTTAAAACTTCTTTTGACTTTTTCTTATTCTGAAGTCTCATGTAGCCATTAGCTTCTACTTGCCTAATTCTAATTTTTAAGGCATTGTTTTCTTCAGTGAACTTTTGTATCTCTTTTTCCATTTGGCCAATTCTGCTTTTTGAGGAGCTCTTTTCCTCAGTGAATTTTTGTGATTCTTTTACAATTAGGCCAATTTTATTTTTTAAGTTGATATTTTATTCAGAATTTTGGGGTACCTCTTTTAATCCTAATAATTTTCATTATTTTCTTGCATTGCTCTCATTTCTTTTCCCAATTATTCCTCTGCTAGGCTTATCTCTTTTTTTACCCTTACAGTTGTTTTTTCCATTATTTTCCTCTCTTAAGTTTATGAGTACATTTTCTCAGCCACCATAGTAGGTTTTTTTTAAGTCTAATTTTTTGGGGGGTCATTGGGGCTCACTTTCCCAACTTATTTCTTTCCTTTGAACTTTGTTCATCCTGTTCACCTGGGGATAGGGATGATTTTTTTGTGCTGCTATTTTTGAAGCTAGTTCTGAGGATCTTCAAGTTTTCAGGCTGTCAAGTCAAACTTTCAGTCAAACTGAGAGTCTCCATTGGGTAAAATGGGATAATCACATTTGTCCTGCCCTCTGAGTGGTCTGGTCCACACTCTGGGCTTTCTGAGGCTCCACGATCTGCTCTGCAGCTGGTTCTGAGAGCTGGTTCTGTATTGTCATCTCCTGGTTATTGGAGGCCTTGGGAGCTCCTCTCCATGCTCTAGGCTCCTCGCCAGAAGCTCCTTCTCTTGGGGGACCCTCACCCCTGGCTGGCTCATCTCCCTCTGGATCAGGCTCTCGGCTGGCGTCACTTGGCTGAGTTTAGAAAGTGGAAGGTAAGGGTGAGAGAATAGCCATTCTCCCCATCACTGGTCCCCGACCCTTGGCTCCAGTTCTCAGATTGGGAACCTGAACTCTTCTCCCCCAGACTCACTTGTAGTCCTCCTGATTTCATTGGCTCCTGAGCATGGGACTTGATCCTCCAAGTTTGGATGGTAGGATTTTAAGGTCCTTTTTTGTTGTTTGCTCTTTTTTCTCCCACTTTTTGACTTTGAATTTACGTAAAAGTTAAAGTCCCCCCCTATAGGGGATGGAACGTTGTTGTCCCAAACTGCAGGTTTTTTGTAGTGCTGTTTTAAGAGCTAAGTCTGGGGGTTTGGAAGTTGTTAGTGCTTCTAAGGAGAGGTATGGTTGCTGCCCCCCTGTTCTGTGGTGAGATCCCAGGAAGGTACCCCTATAGATCAGCCCTGGAATTGCAGTGAATACTGCTTTTCATTGCCCTGTTCATTGGGGGTCAGAAGTGTCACCGTTCCTCCTTCTTAACTGTTCCTCTCTGCCCTTGCTCCATGACCCAGAAGTGGGAATGGCAGTGGAGTTGACAGTGTCCAGTGTCCGGTTCTAGAATAGGGGTCCTCATAATGTCTTTCTGACCAGTTGCCATTTCTGGCTTGAGAGCTCCTGAAGCGACCCCTGGATCCTGCCCTTGGGATTTCTTCTGTGTGGACTCCCAGCCAGCCCCCAGCCCCCAGACCCCAGACCCCGGCCTCCGGCCCAGATCTCTCTTTCCAACTTCCTCGTTGTCTTGGAATGGAAGACTGTCTTCTCCTGAGCTTTCATTGGCTCCACACTCCAGAATTCTATTTGGGTTTTATTCTGAAGTTGTTTGGAGGAGTACAATACTAATGTTTTACATCTCTTCCCCTTCCCAGGCACCTGCAATTGCCAAATTTGGGCAATCACACACACATAGTTTAGCAATGGAAACGATGAACAGATTTGTCCTATTTGTTGGCTTGAGAGACTTAAGCACAGAAGAATACACCATTTTAAAAACAAACAAGTTGTGCTTCTTAGGTTCAGGGGAAGCTACGAGGGCTCAGACCCTGTCAGAAGAGAAGGGAAAAGGGAAAAGGGGATGGCAACTCACTCTGGTCGGATTCTAGATGGGTTTCTGTAATGCAAGATCTGCCCCACCCTGCTTGTGACATGAGTTAATGTTGGACCTGCCGCCTGTCCCTGGGGACTCATGGAGCCAGTCACTGAGCACATCGCACTCTTCTCTTTAGTGAACATTGGGACCGAGGCCCTTATCTAGCCTGGTGACATGAGTTCCACTCTCCAGCATCTCCCAAATATGGCCCAGCCGTCACATCTGGTAGCTTTGCTGTAGTCTGGGATGCAGCTTGCTGGCTCTGGTGACTTAACTCAAGCTCTGCAAGGGCTCTTAAATCTCTTACAAATGCCTTAAACCTCCTCTCAGCCTGCAGAGGTGACTTTATTTGCAGGAAGAACAAGAGCAGGGTATTAAGAAGTCTGGCTCCCTAGATGCTTTCTCCTATTTATTCCTTTTTGGGGATCCTGTTTTGTACGTGTCCCCTGCATTGGGTTATCCTGCAAGCTTTGGAGGTCTTAAAGCAACAATGATGCTCCATCATAAGCGCAATCATATCTGTGTCTCTAACAACACCCCAGTACCTCTCCCACTGCCTCCAGGGCCATCTCCAGTCATCCCGATCTTGCCACTGAGCCAGGTGCCCTGGAGGACAAGGTGACCTTGTAAGTCCTCCCTCACTTCAGTCCAAGTTGCTTGCATGTCACGGCATCCCCAGCAGGTCCAGTCCTTCTCAAGAACGAAGGACAAACAGCCATCTCTGTGAGGAGCAGGAGCAGCCGCCCCTCAGGGGACTGGAGAGTTGGGCAACCCGGCTACTTGGTTTACTCTGGGCTCCTCTGGGGCTCTTTTACTTCATACGTCCTAAACCTTAGCCAAGGTGGACCTCGGACAGTTACCTGAACCTAATATTGTCCTCCATCCACAATTCTACTGCTCTCCAATTTATCCCTCAGAATCTTTTCTTCTTTCAAGCCCTTAAGTTCAGGAGCCACCTCCAGTTTGTAGCCTTCCCTGACCCTCCCAGATGAAAAAGATCTCTCCTGTCTCAGATTTTCTTCAAATGCTTTTTCTTTTATTTCTAAAGTTCTCCCCTTGGGGCAGCTAGGTGGCGCAGTGAATAGAGCACCAGCCCTGAAGTCAGGAGGACCTGAGTTCAAATCTGGTCTCAGACATTTCCTAGCTGTGTGACCCTGAGCAAGTCACTTAACCCCAATTGCCTCAGCAAAAAGCAAAAAATAAAAATAAAAATAAAATAAAAAAAAATAAAGTTCTCCCCTTTTCCAAAATTCTCCATCTTATATCTTCCTGGTCATATTTGTATAAAGATCATATTTTTCCTCCCTCTTTCTATACCAAAATAAAATGTAAGCAAGCTTCTCAAGAACAGGGCTTATATATATATATATATATTTCTATTTTTGTGTCTCCATTCTTAGTATAATGTTTAGTACATATTAAGAACTTCATATACACTTAAATGAACAGAGTCAGGCTTGGCAAATAACATAGTATTTCCTGGTTCAAATTAAAGAGTAGACTATATGTACAAAAGGAATAATATTATTACAGCATGGATAAAGTAGAAAGGCTATTACCTTTGAGTCAAGAGACCAAGGGTTTTGGATTCAATCTGTCATTTATTGGTTGTGTGACTTAGAATACGGTGAGTTCCTAGCCCCGAAAGATGAGAAGAGGGAGAAAGTATGAGTAGACAGATAACTGTTGTAAAATGAGATTCAGAATGTATTAAATGCTGCACAACACAATGCTCACACTTCCCAGGGAGCATCAGGCGATGAAGTGGTCCTTGGACACGTGGCCCTGAACTCTGGATGTGAAGGAGGAGGGGGACATCGAAGTGGAAGGAAAGGTGAGACTGTAATGGCTTTGGAGACAAGGCTCCTTTTTCATTTGCATTCCCCACAGCTTTTAACACATGGATAAGCTACAATACAGAGTGGGAAAAACTAGTTCTTCTCATTTTATTTCAATAACTTGGAGAAAAATAAACAGCTTGGGTGTCTATAGAATTTGGGACTGAGTTGAGGGGAGAGATGATGATGATGGATTAGAGACTGTCCTAGTTTGGGTTGGTCGGAGCCCACTCTGTCTTGCTTACTAAGCAGTGGCTGAACGTGCTATTCTTTCTCTTTCCTCCTCTTTTTTCATTTTTGAGAAGTTCTCATTAACACATTTTAATGAGTTTGAAGGAGGCTTCTAGCTCTTAGGAAATAGAAAAGCTAAGCAGGGCATTCAGAGCCGGAGAAAGCAAAGAACAACCAATTACTGCTGTCACTTGTACTTCAGAGCCAAGCTTGAGTCCTGTGGTACTTGCTAAGATTGTAGAAATAGCGAAGAAT
This sequence comes from Myrmecobius fasciatus, assembly GCA_023553655.1. NCBI lineage: Eukaryota > Metazoa > Chordata > Mammalia > Dasyuromorphia > Myrmecobiidae > Myrmecobius > Myrmecobius fasciatus. The sequence goes on along the minus strand of JAJPUD010000115.1, from coordinate 216,572 downwards.
AAAGCTGAATCACATTGCCTCCTATACAGGGATGGAGGGGGAACTTTACAATCCATCCCAGTTCTGTGATCTTGTCTGTGTAATAGTGAGGGGGTCATCAGCGATACCCCCAAGCTCATATATTCCAGTATGTTACACAGAATTTGATTTTATTTAGCTCACCTTGCATTTATTGGGTGGCTATATTGGGTAGTTCATGGCACCAGGCATTGGATTGGGGCACCTTGGGTAGGTAGGATAAAGAGTAAAAGAAGTCTGTTCCTAATCCTCCAAGAGCTGTGCTATTGTTTCTACTTAGTCTGTATCTTGAAGGCAGAAATCCAATTACACTTCTCGATGTCCCAAGGGCTCAATAAACAGTCATTAATAGGAATGATGATCATTCTGACTTGATATGTTGCTTTGCCATTTACAAAACATATTGGTACATTCTGTATTTCTGGACAGAGGTGGCTGTTTCTCAGAGGGTCAAATCAAGAGTGCTACATGTCAGTTCTTTCTCTATTTCTGATTAACAGTGTAGCCTTGAATGAGATTTAAATTTCCACCTCTGTAAAGTAAGTGCTTAAAAAATTGTCTCATTGCCTCTGCTGTACTTTGGTCCTGCCATTGCATGTCATGGTTCCTTCTAGCACTGACATCTTACAGTTCCATCACTTTCCTAATAGTCTCCATCTATTAATTCTAAATGATTAAATAAAAATAAATAATTCTAAATAAATCAATAAATAAAATAAAATTCTAAAAAGGATCAATTACAAAAGATGTGGAATCGATCTGATTATTTCAACAATTTGGAAAAAAGAGGCACAGAAAATACCACTTTATAAACCAGAATTGACCTAAAGATAAGAGGACACACAAAAAATGTACTGAAGAAAAGGACTTCTTTAAAAGCAGAACAGACCAAATGGAAAGAGATACAAAAGTTTACCAAAGAAAATAATTGCTTAAAAATTAGAATTGGGAAAATGGAAAATATTAACTCCCTGTGACTTTAAGAATCAGTCAAAAAATAGAAGAAAATGAGAAATATTTCATCAGAGAAACAACAGACCTGGAAAAATAGATCCAGGAGAGATCATTTAAGAATTATTGGACTACCTGAAAGCTAAGATAAAAAAAATAGCTTAGATATCATAGTCCAATAAATTCTGAAGGAAAACTGCCCTGATATTTAAAATAGAGGTAGAAAAAGTAGAAATTGAAAATATCCCCAGTTATTTCCTGAAAGAATCCTGAAATGAAACCAACCTGATAGTTTTCAGGTCAAAGAGAAAATAAGCAACCAGGAAGAAATAAATATAGTGGAGCCACAGAAGATTTAGCAGCTTCCACATTAAGGGAGTGAACGGTTTGGAATATGATATTCCAGAGGGCAAAGAGGTTAGGATTACAACAAGAATAACCTAACTAGCAAAACTGAGTATAATTCTTTAGGGGGAAAATGGACACTTACTGAAATAATAATAATAATTCACAATAGAGCTCAAAGAAGGATTTCCTGGTCATAAATTTAAACTTTTTTTGAATTTATATATATTGTCATCCTTGGCAAGTCATTTAAACTTTCTCAGATTGTGTTTTCTCATGTGTAAAAGGAAGAGGTCAGCTTTAATGACCTCTGAGGTTCTTTTTAGCTCTAAATCTATGATCCAAGGATGGAAAATTCTCTAAGATTTTCACTTTTTCCAGGATTTATAATTTCATTAGTGTGGGGGGGGGATGTCACTAGCCAAATGACTTGGGTAAATGACTCCCTGTATGTAGGCCTCAGTTATTTCATCTGTAAATTGAGGAGGGGGAGATTAAATGAACTCCAAAGTCTCTGAAAAGTCTTTGATGCTGTGGTTTAACTTATATCCATATAACTATAACTTCTATCTATCTACCTAACAATAATTATAGTTATATCTTATCTAATTTCTTTGTGCCCTCTATCCCTAAGAGATTCTGGATCAAAATGTATTTATAGATTCGGGGTGTTTCAGGAACTTCTCTTGAAAGTGAAAAAGTTTGTCTCATGGAGCTAATAAAGATCTAAACTAAATACAAGAAAAAACAAACAAAACAAAAAACCCCCAATGGTGAGAGGTCAGATTCCTTGTTATTCCCCCAGGGTGCATGCCGTCTGCAATCTCAGATAACCAAGCTTTCTCAATGCAACCTTTAGTGTACCTGAGAATTCCCACACCCTTCTGCTTCGCCTGTATATTAATTTAACCTCCCCCACAATCTGAAAAAAAAAAAGAATTACTTGGCAGATCACAGTGACATTAACCTCCCAACCGATATCTTTGTTCTTTCTCCAATGCACAGTATAATATCTTTTAGTCACGAAGCCTAAATAAAGGCTCTAAGTCCTTATGTTTCAGTATAAAAGTTCATTCTCCATCCATCCCTTAAATTTAATTTGGAGTAGCCCTCAAACTACAATTTTAAGCAATCAGAAGTCCAAAAAATATAAAATTCTAGGTTATTGTACTATATATACATATGTACATATATTTATATATGTATATATATTTTCTCTCTCTATATATATATGTACAAGAACAAGGATATATGGACATAGGAAAAAAATTGAAAAATACATCTTTAAGACCTACTGTGAGTTTGACAGTACTAGCAAAAGGAAGGCATGTATTTCCATTCTTGACGGTTTTATAAGCCAGGACAAACGATAAGATTTCGGAATCCTTTGGGGACTGTATCATGTACATATACCATGATTGTATCAGTGCAGCTACTTAAGAGTCTATCCCAGATTTCTCATCCTATTTGATCCTTTCTGATATTATTTAGAAAATCCTCTGTAAAAGAACGATGTACCACATTGGAGGCCTTCTTTGGGCTTTAAAAATATTGTGTGGCCATCAGTGTACCACTGGCAATATCTTTTGTACCACTGACAGAATAGTCTGACCAGCTCATCTTTTCCCGTTGTAAAAGCCCTTGATGATTTTTTTTCTGAGAAATTTTGAAAGCTGACACGACTTCAAGGCCATCAAGTTCAACACCCCTCCTTTTACAGGGAAAGCAGCTGAGTCCTGCATAGGCCCAGACCTTGTCCAGGTTACATAAGTACGGGGAGGGAGAGCGAAGATTTACACTTAGCTCTTCTGACTCTTAATACAATCTTTCCTACTACACCAATTCTACCATGACTTCTTATGTATAAATGACAATCGGCAACGTCCTATAACCTACTTATATCCATCACATTATTATACCCCTCTGCCATTATTCTTTAAGTTACCATTATTTGGATTCTTCTAAAACCATGATGCTCTCTGGCTGCACACACAGATTTCACCACGAGTAAATGGTACATTAAATTGCCCACCTGCGGCAATCAGAAGCCATTTTGAGGACGGTTGTCAGTTGTTTTGGACTTTGATGGGGAGGGAGAAACTTCATGGTAGAGCTAGGGCGAAGGGCCATTTCAGGGCTGCGTACAGAAGTGGAAGGATGCAGAATTTTTTCCAGAGATGGACCGTACGGTAAGTTTAGAATGGGAAAGAATGTTGTTACAACAGGTGGGTTGGAACTTGAATGTGGAAAGCCTTGAATGCCAGAGTGAGGAATTTCATAGAATTTAATTAGCAGCAAAAAACCATTGAAGGACTTGAAATAAAGAAGAGATAAGTTCTTTCTCAGACCTAACATGACCAAATATAAATTAATCTTTTCTGCAAACTAATTCTCTTCTCAAGTTCTCCATTTCTATTGCTGGAACTAGTGTCCGCCTAGTTACTTCTGTTCAAAATCTGGGTCACTTTTGTTTCTTCTTTCTCCCTCAAACCACCTGTTCAATCAGTTGCCAAGAATTGTAGATACTTCCTCTGTAACATTTCTCTTGCCTAGCTCCTTCATTCATTTTTTCTTCACCCTTTTGGCTGGACTATCATAATATCCTAACCATAATAATATATAATATGGTGACATATTATTAATTACTATATTATATCATCAGTAATATATTAGATGATGTGATATTTTAATATTTAACATAATAGCCTTTCACAATCTCTTTTTCTTTTTCTCTCCTTGTGCAAGCTATTATTCAATGCCAAAATACCATTTCTAATATATGTCTTACTTCTCTATTCAAAAATTTTTTTTGTTTCCCTACTTCCTGTGGTATAAAATACAATTTATTAGCTTGACTATAAAACTCTTCAATTTCCTTATTCTGTATTCTGGCTAAATTAAAGCAATCCTCTTTCCTTGATGGAACCTTGCAATCTCACACCTCTATGTATTTATCCAGCTCTTTCTCCTTGCTTTTCTCCTTCTTCCCAGTTATTGAAATTGGACTCTACCTTCGAGGTCCATGGCAAGCTCTGTCCCTTCTGTGAAGCTTTCCCTGATTTCCTTTACTATAAGCTTCTGTTCCTGAAGAAATCTCTCCAGGAACTTTCCTAGAGTGGTTAGCATGTGGAATCTATGTGAAGAGCTTCCTCCTGCTATCAAATACCGGGTCCCACTTTGGAAGAGAGAGGACAGAAATTGGGTCTTAATGTTTGCAGCTGGGTGCATGTCCTCAAACAAGGGGGTCCTTAGCTTCTCTTATAAGATTTCAAGCACAGAGAGCATCAAAGGCATCAAACCTAGAACTGATGTTCTTTGCATAGTACAAAGCCCAGTGGATGGGTTGGAAAAAGCTCCATAAAAACCCTTTTCCCCCTTGGGTAAGGATGGTGCTCCTGGTCTTGACGGGTCTTTACAGACCTCTCCATGAGCTTGGGTGGGACTTCTGGCTTCCTCCGGGGACCACCTTGTCCCTTATGATTTAGATTTATAGCAATTCCAAGGAGATTTTGGTTCATCAAAGGGCTCGCTTCATGCTTCTAGGGTCCAACCTCCCCAAGGACAGAAGTAGTCCATGGAATGGACAATACTACCTTGGAGGCACCCTATTTGCGAGACAAATCTTTCTCCCTTCTGGTTTATCTCCTCATGTCTTGCTCATGTTAGTTCTTCTGGTGTTCCACTCCCTCCTCAATTAGGCTTCAGGGCTGGCCAGCCCACGTCTCTCAATGTTCAGCCATTTTCAGTGCGTCCAAATCTCCCCGTCCCCATTGGGGTCTTCTTGGCAGAGATACCAGAGCTTTTCCTTTTCCAGCTCATTTTACAAAGCAGTAAACTGAGGCAAGAGGGGTTTGTGTGAACATTCTTCCAGAATGAAACTCCTGGAGCCATTGCACCTTTGAGCTATTTCCCTGGGGCCATTGCACCTTTGAGCTACTTAAAACTTTCCAGTTCTTCCAGCTAAAATCGAGGTCTCAATGTCTTGGAGCCCCTTTGTGCTGTTCGGTCGGGACTGTCCTTCCACCCAAGGGACATGGTTGGTGGGGATCACTAATTTGTCTTCCCGGGCTCTCCCGGTGGGAGAAGCAGCATCTCCCACTCTCGGGCTCTCAAGGACTCCTTGGCTCTTTCTCCACATTGGTCTCCACATTGCTATGAGCCAGGCTGTGCAGATTAACCCCTGGCTGCCTAAAAAAGCATGGGAGCAAAGAGGGACAGGGGTCCAGCCAACACAGCCTAGCACAGATGCAGGAACCCCGGTGGCGGCTGAGGGAGCCGTGTTTCTCCCACATCTCCGTTTTCTTTTGCCTCTGTCCTATTTTGTTTCATATGTCATTTACTTGCGCAATTTTCCATTTCTTCTGTTCCCTGTTATATTTATATATATATTGTATTATGTTAATATATATTATATTATAATATATTTGGTGAGGATATTCTCTCTCCCACACACCTAGCGTAGTTTCTAGCATAGGGACTATATTCTGCCGCAACATACACATTTCGCCTAATTTCTTAGACATAACTTAATAAATGTTGAATGGATTCTTGAATTGAATCATCAGAGCTATGAATTAGGAATGATTAATACGTCCATTCTGTGCAGAATACGTTCGAAGAGGGAGATGGAAGAACTTAGAATAATTCAGGAAAGAGCTAACAAAAGGGTCCATCAGAGAAGAAGGGTCTCCTGGAGCGGTTCTAAAATATTCTAAAATATTTTAATAATTAACATAATTTTAATAACAATAATAATTAACATAATATTTTAAATAATGCCCCATTGAGGCTGTCATGGGAAGAAAGAGAAAGAGAGGAGGAGGGAAGCAGGCGGAGGTGGGCAAGGAAGCAAGTTCCATTTTGGACAAGACCTCTTTTTTAAGAAACAGGCTGGATTTCTTTGAGATGCAGGCCACGGCTCGCATCCTGCTGGCTTTCTCTCCAGAGGGACTGGAGCTTCATTTGTATTCCAGGTTCTTCTCCTCTTTTCAAGGAAATCTTTCTTCATGAAGTAATCATGGCAAATTGAAATGGATGGTCTCGGTGACATCATTCTTGTGGCTTTTCTGCAAATGTACCATTATGAATAACAATATGGTTGGCAATATTTATTTATTTATTCAGGAAGGTCTGTTTTCTACAACTTGACACACCATTGATGGATTGTGTGTGTGTGTGTGTGTGTGTGTGTGAGCTCCTGAAACAATCTTAACTTATGGATAAAGAGTGTTATTTTCACTCCTGCTCTTAGGGACCAACATCTAAAGATTTTCTATTAAAATTGAAATGCGCCACTTCAGAGACTGATGAAGCTGCCGAGCTCAAATGAGCTGATTCACTGGGATTTGCTCCTGAGAAAAGAACTATACTCTCTGCAGTTTGTGCAACACAGTTTCACAATAGAGGTCTAAGTAGGACAATGGTGAAAAGCCCAGGAGTTTCACAAACCTTCCAGACCATGAAGGACCAGTGGGAGAGGGATAGTGGGGAAGGGGGGGACAACCTCTTCCCCAGCCTAGTCTAAGGAATATACTTGAAAGTTCCTTGTCTTATGAGCTTAATGCTCCCATTCTCAAACTCTGTCCCGGTCCCAGAGTGACCTGGGAACATCCCTTCCCCTCCTTCTCTTCCATTTTCCTCTTTGGACTATATGGACTCTTCCAGCTCCATCATTATGTGGGAAGAAATTGCTATGAATGCTTACAAAAACACCGAGTCACGTCCAATCCATTTATAGCATCCCATGTCATAGTGGGCCCTGACGAGATCGGGGCATCCTCTAATGCCTTGGTTTCGAGCCTATGTGACCTGAAACCGCTGAGATACAGTATTCTGAGGCAAGGCTTGACGTCTGACCAAGTGGGCAAGGCTGCCGGACATTGTTGGGGTGTTTAGGATTTTGGCTAAAATTTTATTCTAGAGTTTTAGCTTTAATAATTACAGAATAAAATACATTTTCTCTTTTATTCTTCTGCTTATACATATTCTGTTTCACTGACATCAGTGTTTGAGCCATTTCACTCAGTTTAGCAGTTATTAGCAAATGTGTCATTTTAAGAGGGATTGTTATGCCGCGAGCACACAATTGTGTAGGTTGGAATGAAGGGTTCTGGGATTGTTAGTGGGGGTATTCCCTCAGTGACAGGAACTGCAATGGATCGAGGACTTGACAGAGCTTGGTGAGGAAGATCTTTGAACAACCTGCATACAACTTTCTAAGACTAATCATGGCCTGTCTGGGGTCATAGGACAAAACAAAGATTATTCTCCATTGTCCAAGAATTCTGGGACCTGGGGTCACTGCTATGTCAAGATGAGACGTCAGAGAAGGACTTTGGTAGAAAAGAGAAATTCACTTTTAGAGAAGTAGGTTAGTGTTGTGTGAACTGGCCTTTGATCTAAACTGGAAGGAGTCCCATTGTACAGATCGGGAAACTGAGGCTGGAAAAGGTGAATTGACTGACCCAACGTTCCTCAGATAGGAAGCACCAGAGGCAGCCCTTGAGTCTGGGGCCTCTGAGTACAAAGCCAGAGCTTTTCCTGTTGCTGTTATTTATGGCAACTGGGGAACAGTGGAAAGCTTGAGTTCAAATTCTGTCTCAGTTACTAGCTGACCTCAGCCCAATCACTTGACTTGACCTCTCAGTCATAATTTCCTTTTCTGTAAAATGGATCTAACAGTGCCCACCTTGCAGGATTATGAAGATCAAGTGATAATGTATTATATATAAGGCGCTCTATAAACTTTGAAGCATCATATACACACACGTACATACATACATGTACATGTACACACACGTGTACATTACACACATGTATATTAAATGATTATATATACATGTAAACATGCATGTATATGTTAAAATACTATTATTTTTGCTGTTGTTATTAGCTAAGATTTATAGACTATTATGTCTATTCTGAATCCTAAAAGGAGTCTGAGGGTCAGGAAAGCTAATCCTAATCTTTACTGTGAATTGCTTTAATTTCCTAGAAGAGGCCTGGTCCCTCATGTTCTGACAGCTCTCTTAGCCATGAGCCCGACGACTGCTTCATAAACTTACTCAGACTAGAGACACTTTTGGGGCTCATTGTGGAATATTTTGGAAGAGTCCTTTCCAATAATTCTCACACCGAGTCAGCAAATCTTTTACCAGCAAATCACAGCAACCTGGAGCTTGAAAATACAGTTAATTCCCTCTTTTACTCTTCTAAAACACATTTACTAGAGAGAAGCTTGGTGCTGGGGAAAAGAACTAGGTCTGAAGCCAAGAGGTTCCCATGGCAGGTCTGGTTCTTCCACCTTGGATGAGTTTGGGAGAGTCATCATTCTGCAGGAGGATTAATAATCCCAGGATTATTGACTCATTAGTCCAAAGGCCAGCTGCTTTGAGCTGCTCATCTGCTAGAAGAGGGCCACCTATGGTCCATCTGGGCACTTGGGCTGGAGCCTAGGTTCAGCCAGCAGACCACCGGGTCTCCCAAGGCAGATAGCCTTCCTCTCCTCAGAGAAGGGCCCAGGTCTGGAAGGCTGGGGAGAGCCAGGATGGCTTCCCAGGGCTTTGCCAGCCACTGACCGTTAAGGGAGATGACTGCCAGGGGTGGGTGTGCCGGGCTGGGCTTGGAGAGAAGTCTAGGCAAGGCTGAGCGGGCTGGGTGAGGCTCCTGGGGCTCCTGGCTGATCTTCCCAGGCTGTAAAACAAGCGGCTGGGGAGAGACGGCTCTGACTCTCGTTGCCTGGCTCCCTTAGCAGCAGGCCCAAGCAGAGGGGCAGGTTTGGGCTGCTTAGCAGTTTGATTTCATGATAAAAGGGAAATCGCAGCTTCTGTGAAGGTGTCAGAGCTCGCTTGTTCTCCATAAACTCTGGATTGGGAAATTCTCCCTTGTCTCTGCCCGGAGACTTTTCCTCTCTGCTGAACATCACGGGGGCACTGACATCAGGGGAAGGGCTGCTGTCTGGCAGGGATCGTCTCAGAAATCATCCTCTCCATTTAATATTACTACTAATTTTGGAAGGAAAGGTATTATTGGTTAGAATTCATTAGACTTGGGTTCAAGGCTGACCTCTGACACTCACTGTGACCCTTGATAAGTCACTTAAGCCTGCTTGCCTCAGTTTCCCCATCTGTCAAACGGCAAACCACTCCGGGGTCTCTGTTAAGAAAATCCCAAATGAGGTCACAAAGAATTGGACAACAACTGTAAGTTACTCCTCTTGGTGAATGGAATGGAGGCTTTGCCAACAGAAAGCAAGTCCTAGCAGGTTCCATCAGACGGGAAACATTTCGGACATGGGCCAGAGATGAACTTGCCTGTCTGTCATCTGACAACCAGTTTGGCTAAATGAGGAGAGGCTCAGGAGCAGGAGGCTGGGGAGCCAGGTTTGGGGCCTCTGCAAAAAAAAGGGGCGAAGATCATCTCTTTGGGCACGGAAGAGCTTGGAGACATATCGGCCGGAGGCAATTCATTCAAAGGTCCCATCTAGCTGTATTATTTTGTGATTCTATGACTTTCTACAATGATCCTGGGACAGCTAAATCTGGTTTTTCAGTTCAGTAAGTCCCAATTAGCATTGTTTCTGGGAACACCAGGAACAACGTCCAAAAGAAACTTCTCTTTTACTGGTACCCAGCTCCAACAGGGACACAAATGTGCAAATGCTAAGGATATGTCCCAAATCAATCCAAGTCATTAACTCAAAGTAATGTGAAGGTGGAGATGGGCAGGGGGAGCACTGACAATGAGGAGGAAGATCACAAAAGAACTGTGTCAGTTGAGCTGAGTGAGCGAATGAAAAAAAACGAGAGAGTCTAGGAGATGGACGTGATGAGGGAGAGCGTTCGGGGAAGGAGATGTCATTGCAAGGAGTAGCTGGAACATGGGAGTATTGTGAAATCCATCTAGAAAAGAGATTGGAGCCAGATCACAAAGGGATTTCAAAGCACATTTCCATGTCATTTTTATTATTGCAGCTTATACATTCAACACATGGTTTGGTGCCTGAACAGCTTTATTACTAGACTGTAAGCTTTTTTAAAAAACCCAAGCCTAGTAGTTATCCTTGTTAAATTAATTAGATTTGATTAATTTGGGAGGAATTTGTCTCCATTGCTATCCTTGGCAATGTATAATTACAATCGATGACAATTATTTTCTACTATTTATATCGGGGGAGGAAAAATCAGGTACCTTGCATCAGTTGGAACAATGGATGCATTGAAGAGGAAGTGTTCTGTTAACAGGGCAGATTTGCCCTGTCAGGGGAGGGAAGAGTTAATAGAACCCAGAATGTACTGGGTCCTTGGAGAAGGGGAGACTGTAATGGTCACTGTTCCTTTAGGGCTTGGTCTGCTTTGGGACTCCAACCACCAAGAAGATGGCTCGAGCAGATCTGATGATGGGATTTGACCAGAGCAGCAGTAGTAGACAACGCAGAGGTCTTTCACCATCTTGAGAAAGCTTTGCCTGAAGATTAAAGGGGGACAGAGCTTCTGCTTCTCACTTCTTCCTTGGGTCCTTCCGGGCCGGATGATGAGCAAGCAAAAGTCTGGTTTTTCCTTTTAGGAGTCAGGAAGTAGGTAGACCAGTTTTTCTCAAAGAAATCATCTAGTTCTTTCCTACTCTGAGAGACACCTGGGTAACCTGGATCTTTAGGATCACTCTCTAGAGTCATTCGCAATTGTCTTTTTGATGGATTTACAGCCTTCTCCTGAGCCAGACATTTCTCCCAAATCCCCACACTTTCTAGATCCATTAAGCCCTCCTCTCTATTGAACAGAACTGTTTGTTTGCTCAGTAAACTCAACCTGCCAAGTGTCCTGTTGGGCCGAGCCACCGAGATCCCAAGGTACAAAGAACACTGGCCTGTAAAAGGCTCCAAAGGAGAAAACGCCATGGTAGCATGTTAAAGGGAAGGGTGTTTGTAAAACAGGACTCTAGGCTTACATCATCCTAGCCTGCTGACCTCCAGGAGGTTCTGTCTACAGGATGTCCCTGATCATTAGTAAGCCTGTCCCAAAGGGAAATGAAGTTGGTCTGGCAAGACTCGTTTGGGAAGAAGCCATGCTAGTTACCTCATTAATGGAAGACGAGTTACACATTTTAGAATGACCTTGAAAAGAAGTCAAAGTCACTGGCTAATAATTGGAAGACTCCCTTCTCTTCCGTTTTTTTTTTTTTTTGTTTGTTTTTGCTCCTAGTACATTTGCTCTATTTGGGTCCAGTGGCCGTCCTGCTCCTTTCGGTGATCTCTCAAAAATGTCAGAGACGCAGTCCCAGGACAGTGGTCAGGCTCAAATAGAACTGACACAACTCCACACGTTACTTTAGAAAATACCACATTAACATTATTTAGGTTTTATTGCATTTTATTTAAAAATATTCCCAATGACATGTGAATTTATTAACATGTTAATTCTCCTAGTACCAACCACAACACAACACATTTGACCCTTCGGCTCTAGGATATATTTCTTGTGGGATAGTCGAAATGAATTTCTTGTGTAGATCCAAGTACTTTTGTTTTTGACTTTTGACTGTTTTTGTTCTCTCCTAGGCAACCCGAAAGTCATTTTCCTCTGTAGAGAAGATGAAATTGGGGAATTCTAGCTTCTCCCATCATCCTCTTGTTTTGGGGGGTTGAGTTTAAATTTTTAAAACTTGTTATTTTTTCTGTATCATTGATTTTCATACACAGAATTTTTAAATTTTAGAGTTGGAAGAGACTTTCAATGTCCCCTAGTCTAATCCCTCAACTCCCCTCACTTTCCAGATGAGAAAATGGAAAGCCAGAGAGAGGAAGCGAAATTATACAATTAATAAAAGTGTCTGAATTGGGACTTAAATCCTTGGGTGCCAGCCCAGTACACTTTCCATTATACCACCCTACTCAAGTTGTGCTTGTCCTGTGTCACCCATTGATCGCAGACCATCTCTAAATTCTCCAGGCAAAACAGGAAGCCAGGTGTTTGTTAGTAGGTCTTGTGGCACCTCAGCCCATGTGGGCTGTGGCCGGTCTCAGAGGAAGGTGTTAAGAGCCGGCTGACTAGGACTTCCTTCTATAGTCACCCTTCTCAGCTTCCTCCCCTGTGATTAACAGTCACAAGAAAGCAAGGGATAATTAAGCTCTGGGGCAATCTGACAGGTGTGACAGACCTTGTTGTGATCATCATAATTTTTAACCCACAAAGCTATGTCTGATTGTCTCCACCCTGCCAGAAGGCAGACCATGGGGCAGAGTTCCCGGGGGAATCGGGAAACGAGAGGAGGATTTGGGAGGATGGCAGTGGGCACTGAGCTCCCTGGTCTTATTGGGGTAGCTGTGCAATAATTCACCCCTGAGCATCCTAAATCTCTGCATTGAAATAATACGACCTGTTGAGCTTTAGTATGAAGAAACAGTCATGGGCAAGGAGATTGGGGACCTAGTCTTAGCCCTTCCATTGACTGGCTGTGTATCTTTTAAGCCTTCATGTTCAAGCCCATAAAACAAAAGCCATTTAATCCGATGCGATCAAAGTATCCTACAGCCTTAGCATTCTGTGGTTCTCTCTTAGAGTTTCTAAGAAGAGGAACAGGACTTTGTTTGCCAACCCAGGGACCCATTTACTCTGTAATTTAGACTCTTAGAGAGTTGCCTAGAGCTCAGGAGTCAAAACACCAGTGGTGTGGCTCACCCCTAATCCTCCTGAAGGGAATAGGAACCAGATAAAAAGGTAATTGGAAAGGATTTTTTACAAAATAAATAAAAATACAATAGAACATAGATAATGTGAGCATATGGTTTTCTAAGTCAACTTGATGCTGTCAGGGATCCTCATGTAGGGTTTTGTGGCTTCCTATTTGAGTTTGACATCTGGGATATCTAGAGATTAGCTGGACTTGAACTCAAGTCCTCTTGGTCTCCAGTTTCTCTCTCTTACTACCAGACCAAACTGCCTCTAATGGCCCCCTCAGATGCACTTTTTCAAGAAGTGGGGTCAGAAATGCTTATAATTCAGGGAACCCACTTCCCAAGCATTCAAAGAAGGGCTCCCCCTGGACAAAGCTTTGATCCAGTCCCTTTTCTGCTGGACACCAATATTGTGTGTTATTTTGGTGTTTTTAATTCAGTTCCACAGAGATTACTAAAATCACGAAGGCATAATACTAAATAATTACACAGAGGTAATTACTAAATTATTACTGAAAATAAATTGTAATACATTGGGAAAGAAAAACAAAACAAAGGAATATTTTGCTTGTTTCGGCTAGATGGGCAGCACTAAGCCATAGACAACAGCATCATTTGGGGAAAATGGAAGCCTTGTAACTGTGACCCAGCAGCTGCCCACTCAGCCCCCTTGGACTGCTTAGATCCCAGCATTCTGGGCTTCGAACTGACTTTGCAAATGGGAAAGTACCCTCTGTCAAAGCTACTACTATGCTATGCTATCTCTGGGGTTAGAGGTGCCAGAGGGATTTGTTGTCTGGGTTGGGAGCTGCAGGTGTGGGAATTCCCTCCCTCATGTAGCTCGTGGTCCACTCATGACTTAGTAGATATGCTAAGGAGTTGGCTGAGGCTCAGAGAGATCACAGATTTGTCGGATAATAAGTACCAGAGGAAAGGTCAAGGTCAAACAGGTAGCAAATGTCAGACTCAGGCGTTCTCTGACTCTAAACCCAGAACTTGATCCACTTTCTAAGACATCTGTGTTCCAATCCTGACTTTCACACTTATTCAGTCTGTGACCGTGGCAAAGTCAATCAATCCACATTTATTAAGCACCTACTCTGTCAGACACGGTGCTACAAAAAGAGGTAAAAGACAGTTCCTGCCCTCAAAGACGTTATACTTTGATGGGGGAGATGTGCAAACAAATATATACAAAGCAAGCTATATGCAAGATAAGTAACAGAGGGAAGGCACCAGAATTAAGGGAGGTTGGGAAAGGCTTGCTGTAAAAAATGGGATTTTAGTCAGGACATAAAGGAAACCAGGGGAGTTAGGAGGTGGCGTTGAGGATGGAGAGCAGGAGTGTGGGCTAGCCAAAGAAAATGCCCAGAGCTAAGAGAGGGAAGACCTGGTTCATGGAGACTGGTGCCCTGGATGGAAGAACTCTATTGGGGAACAAGGCAGAAGAAAACTGGAAAGGAAAGAGGGGCCTGGGCTCCTAGGGCTTTGAATGCCAGAGAGCATTTTGTATCTGTTCCTCTCTGAACCTCAGTTTCTTCATCTGGGGAATGGAGGTGATGATTTTTATTCTCTCTCCTCACTGGGTTGCGGTAACTAAAGTGTTTTATATTTTCAAACTCCATAATTTTGTTTGGGTTGTTTAACTTTACCCCTCTGGGTATTGCTAGTTCTCTCTCCCTCTCCCCAATACGGTTATGATCAATTCTTTATTCTGGTCTATGACTGTCACTAATTCTAATCCCTGGTTCATATCTCCTCTGACAACCTAGACAAGATTTCCTACCATTTCCTACCATTTCCTACCATTTCCCACCATTATTTCCCACCATTTCCCTAATTTCTCTGATTCGGAGTTCTTTTTCAAGGAGAGTTTTCAGTCAAGACCCCATCTTGTCTGCCATTAGTCAAAAGCACAAATATCAGAGGACCAAGATTCTATCAAAGTACCTGTGATAGAAGGAAGTTGACGGCCTCCTCCTGCTTAAATGAAAATCACTAAGGATGTATAAGCTGGTACTTGTAAAGCCCTTTCCTAACCTTGAAACAGGATATGAACTTGATGACAAGGAAGAAGAGGAAGAAGAAGAGGAGGAAGAGAAGTAACATCTCCAAGGAGCCTGGGTAAAGATTCAAGCATCAGGAACTTCTTATTTTATCCTCACAGTCAATGATTCTGTTTTTACTCACACAATTTGCTGAATTCTGGTTGTTTCTTCTAATCCCAAGGTACGTGTCCACCCCTTTGACAATCTGGTAAAGCCTACGGTCCAGTTCTCAGAACCATGTCTATAGGAATATAAAATAAAATATATAAGAATCCAAAAGAAACCAATTTTATTGAAATACAGAGATCAAAGTATTTTTTTTTTAAATTATGGCCCATAGGCTAAGATCTCCTGCTGTGGAGAATAATACCAGCATCACTACTATTAACAGTCATTGCTAACATTTATGTAGTAATGTTCACAAGGCCCTTTTTCTTTCATTTATTCCATTTGATCTCCATCATAATCCTTTGAATCCAGCAGTCAGTTCATTGTTCAAGCATCCCCATTACATTCTCCGGATCTCTGCCCAACAGGGCTCAGAGTTTTCCCCTGCATTCGTCCATCTCTGGCCGCTATAACACACCTCCCTCCTCTCCGCTTGATGAAACATTTTTCCTTCTGCTCCCATTTCAGTAACTCCATGAAGTCTTCCAGGATGGCTTTCACTCAAAGCGCTTCATTTCTCTTAAACTGTTTCCCAGAACCTTTTGTCTGGGTCTCTCCTTTGCCTTCCCCATATCATATCTTGTATCATTCTTAATTTCTTTTTTCTTGCATCTTAAGTGAATAAATATCATATCCTCCCTAGGAAAATGTAAGGATATTGAGGGAAGTAAACACATTATTTTTCTCCTAACTGAACCAAAAGCTTTATAGTGCATAGTGACCCCTTAACAAATGTGTATTGGATTCAATTGAATCTCCATATTTCCATAGTAGAAAACTAACTCAGAGATGGAGGGATTTGCTCAGCATCACATATGAATGAATTACTTACTATGTGAATATACACACACATACACATATATGTGTATGTAAATTTATATATATATGTAATTATATATTTACCTAACATAGGCAATTAATTATATTAATTAACTGATTTATAGGTAACTAATAATAGTAATTAATACACAGGTAGATGTGATCATAATAATTTATATTCAGTGGTCAGCAGTATTAAAATGATGAGTGGAGTCCAAGTTTTGTATTGGTTTATAACTTTTTTTTTAAAAGATAGGACATTTAAAAAGTGACATTAAAAGTGCTACTGCAGAAATCTCCAATGCAATTTGCTATTAGAAATTATTATAGGGTTTTGAACAGGCTAATATAAACTTCTTTCAAAGAGTCCCAAGAAAGAACTCTAAAGGACTTTACAATTAATTCCTAGCCATAGCCAGAGTTAAAACAAGGAATTCCAACTAAGAGGAAGACTTTGAAGATGGTCTGGTCACATCAAGGGTACAGGGTTTGAAAGCCTACAAAGCTTTTGCCTTACAGCCTCTTCTTTAGTCTTCCCAACGGGTAGTGGGATGACTCTGATCACCACTTTAGAGGTGAAGAGACCAAGGCTCTGAGGGCCGACTCGCCTCTTGTGAATAGATGGTAAGTGCCGGAAATAGGATTCCCCCCTAGGTGGGAGGCCAGGTCCAGTGCTACGTCCATTAGACCACCCTGCCTCTGCAAATGGGAGGGTTGTTGCTGGAGCTCTGGAAGGGAGATGAAAGGTGCTTTATAGGTGGCAGGGGAGTAACCACGGCATTAATTAAGTGAATTTGGCTCAGTAAAAACAGAGAGTCTGCCCATGGAGAAAGGCCACTGGTCAGTATAGAAAATGATGTTTCTCTACAAACTCATATGATGCTTTTAGAAAGCTGGGGGGATGCATAGGAACCCTATCCGAACCATCTGGATGGCCCCATCGGGGACTGAAATTGTAGATTCTCAGGGATAGTATGCATCTTTATGCTCTGCCCAGTGGTTTATCCATTTTATTTAATTTATTAGCATTAATCAATGATGATCCATCATCATCATCATCATCACGATAACATTTATATACTTTTTAAGGTTTCAGACTATTTATTACATACTATATAATTATAATCATTAAGTTGAGCTAATGGGAGAAATCACAACATTGAGATTTAGGAGTATTAGATTTAATTCCTGATTCTATTTTATCTGTGGGATGACTTTGGGCTAGTCACTTTTCCTCACTGAAAATATGTTCTCTTCTGTGTAATGAGGGGGTTATATTTGATCATGGGATCATCCAGCGCAGACGCTCTGTTTTTGAGTCATGAGATCCTTCTGCAATATGGTGAGACCTATGGACCTCTTTTTAGAGTAATATTTATAAATGTAGAACATAAAAGAGAATAGGAGAAAGGAAGAAATTATATTGAAATACTGCTATCATCTATCTGTCTATATATCTACCTATTATCTGTCAAGTCTATTATCTGTCTGTCTGTCTGTCTGTGTGTCTTTCTGGGCAGCTAGATGGCTCAGTGGAGAGAGCCCTGGACATGGAATCAGGAAGACTCATCATCCTGAGTTCAAATCTGGCCTCAGGCAGGTACTAGCTGGGTGACCCTGGACAAGGCACTGAGCTCCTGTCTGCCTTTCTCCACCAGAGAAGGAAATGGCAAACCACTCTAGTATCTTTGCCAAGAAAACTCCAAATGGGATCATGAAGAGTCAGACCCAACTAAAACCAATGGGACACAATGAGAACAACTTAACAGGAAAGACAACAGCTGTTGTCTAGTACACAGTGTTTCCAGAGCCTGGATTCGAGCCTTGGAAGCCCCTTCCATCTTTAACCATACATTGCACACACTATTCTCCATTCACAGGTGAACGATGCTATGAGCCATTGCCAACACTGGCTCCAAGTCGAGACTTGGGAACCCGAGTATTATTAGCTCTTCTGCCGGCAAGCTGGGTGACCTGCAGTCTGATCCCTGAAAAGAGTAAATCAATGACCTAAGACTTGGGCCTCTTTGTTTAGAAAACTTCCTGATTTTGAGTCAGGTTTGAATCTGGTCTCTGCTGCTTCCTCTGTCTAAAGTAGATAACTGGGCCTCAGTTTCCCCATCTATATAAGGAAAAGTTGGACTACATTGCCTCTCAGATCTCTCCTGTTTTAAAAACAGGACATTTTATGTAGTTCTTTTGTCCCTCCCACTTCCATATTTATCTGAACAAAGTTTGGGTAATGGTCCAAGTAGATGAGTGTTATATATTTTATTTATATATTTTAAAACAAATACATAATTTGAGTCTGAGATTGCTGAACTAAGCCATGTCTACATTCATCCCAGCTCTGAGATTTATGATTGAGACAATGCAATTTTGCTACCTTGAGTTTTATGCAGGGGAGGTCCCACATTGGAACAACCCCATTGGTCAGTCTCTAGTGTCTGATGGCAGGACTCCCCGCCCTTCCCCCCTTTTTAAGGCCACAGTTCCCCAGCCTGGACCCTCTGCCAGAGGTCAGGGCATCTCTAACCCATTGTGCCATCCATAGTCAGCTGATGCAGGGGACAAACAGGGACCATCCTACCAAATGCTGGCAATGTCAACCACTAGACTGGAAGTTCAATGGAACATTTGGTTTAAGTCAACAGGGATTTATCATATATACATATACACATATACATGTCTAGGTGTATATGTATATGCTATAATAAATATATAGACTTGTGACCACCATATATGAGCACCAACACATGCACATGGAGGAACACAACTTTTCATTATACACACATATACATACATACATAGGCAAATATACATGGAAATTAAGGCTGAGAAGTGACAAACATACTCCTAGAAAACATCAGGGGGAGGATTTGGAGCCAGATGCTTTGGTCCCATCCATCCACTCTTGCTCAATGAGCAGTGAAGTCCGGGGGTTACAAAGCCTGCCTTGTGCCTCCACGATGCCAGAATCCTTCCAATGTTATGGCTACAAGTGTTCCTGGCGTGTGTTTTGATGATGTCTGGAGGCTATATACCTGGAAGGAAGGGCCAAATAATGAGGATACTTGGCTTCTGAGACTTCAAGAGACTTTATCCTTCCATCCTCATCTCTCCCTCCTTCCCAAAGTCACTTTCCCGTTTATCCAGACTGGTTAGCTCTCCCTTCTTCTCTCACAAGGAAGAGTCTTCCCATTGTCTTCCATCCAACCCTCAGCTTAGTTCAGGGCTCATCTTAAGTCCCGTTTCTTACAATGAGAACTTTTTTGACTAAACCTAAGCCATATTGATGTCTCCTCTAAATCCTTATGGCCATGGCCTTTACTAAACTGATCATCAAGTAGTGCTTCCTTAATCACAGGGGCTCAAAAATGTATTATAAGAATACAGAGAGCTGGCCATAAAGCCTACCCATGACACATTCTGCCTGAGTGACCCCACAGGGTTCTAGATAACTTTCCAAGCCTTCTATGTTGCCATTGCAATCAGTAGAGGTAGTTTCTTCATACTAGGAAGTTCCCTGCACTAATTAAATTAGAGATCTTGTTTCTGCCCTTTGATCTGTGTAGTTTTATTTCTCCAATTCTATGCCAAGTTCCTGTGCTCTGTATTTTGCATTATTCGGGGCATTTTCCCAGTGTGACTGGTCAGTGATATATGGTGTTGGCTGACTCTAGCATTCTATGCGGACTCAGTGATGGAATACTGCCTGTCTTGCAGGGACTAGCCTAGCTAAGTTCGAGGAGTTTCATCTCCAGAAGGCTGGCCATCAGGGGATGGATTTGGGGACCACACAATTCATTAAATTGACTACAAAGCCTTGTAGAGGTTGTGAACTGCATCAGAGGAGGGAACAGCGATGTCGTATTAAAGTGGATTCTGCTACGGGGAGGTTCTGAGCTCTCGGTGGGTAATGGCAGAGTGGCCGAATGAAATGGAAATGGTTACCTAAGGGGTAAAAAGATGACTTGGGGTAGACATAATAGATATTTTCAAAGCTGGTGTGAGCTCTCATGCGGAAAAGGGTTGGAACTTAATCTGTGTAGCTCAAGAGAGGGCAGATCTCATCAGAGGGTAGAAAATACAGGGAGGTACAATTCTGCTCAATAGAAAGAAGTTAAAAATGAGATCTGCTCCATTTTTTTTTTTGTCGTAGCAAAATATTGGAAACAAAGCAGAATCCTACTGACCGAGGACCAACTGAACAAATTATGGTACGTGAATGTAATAGAATACCGGTGAGCTGTAAGACACAAAAATATGAGAAAATCACAGAAATATGGGAAAATTTCTATGAACCGATGTAGAGTGATGAAACAAGACCAGGAAATTATATTCACACTGACTACAATGATGTATACAGAAGGAACAGAAACTCTCCAAACTGAACACCATGTAATTATAATAAGTAAACCTGACCTCAGAGAAAAGAATAATGTTCCTTTGTCCACTCTCTGCCAAGATGGAGGAATATGCCTGTGGAATATTGATACGTTGTTTAGTTCTGTTGAAGTGCTTTTTTATTTCTAAAATTTTTGTTACAAGGGATGGTTTGCTGAGTAAGGAAGGAAGGATAAATTCAGAAATGAAGATGGTATAAAAACACAAGATAATATTAAAAAAAACTTTTGGAGCTCTGCAAAAGAGAAATGGGATATCTTGTAAATTAGGGAATTCTCTATCATTGGAGCCATTTTGAAAGAGACGAGGTGATCGATCATTGGACAGGAATCGGCTCCTAGATTTAGAGATGGAAAGGATGATAGAGATCATTTAGTCCAACTCATTCATTTTACAGCTAAGCAAACTGAGGTTTAGAAAGGTTAAGGACTTTGCTAAAGGTCATATAGGTAATAAGTGGCAGAGCTGGGATTTTGATCCAAGTCTTCTTGTAGAGGTAATTGTTGTGATGGATGAGAAATCATTTCCCATAGCTTTTGATATTCTTTTTGATGATGATTCTTTCTGGTTTCACACTTGTATGTCATTACTTATGGTCAAAGGTCCCATGAAATATTTTGGTAAATCAGTGTGGGGCTAAGAATGAATTGGTCATCCCGTTATCCCTGGAGAGGAACCTCAGTTTCCTTATCGATATTTTGCAGAATAGCCAAGGAAGGAGGAGATTCCTTATGGTGAAAGCAGATCTCTGAACAACAATTTCTAGTTACTGACGCTGTGTCGTGGAGCAGATTTTAATAAACACGTGTTGAATTTCATTGAACTACAACTAGCTGTGTTAAGAATAAGGCTTCACAAATACTCAATATGGTGCTTAATGGAAACTTTGACATGGATCCCTCCAACTCTTGGATGGAAGAGCTGCCAATATAACTGTCTTCCTCTTACAGATAAGAGCTACCTGGGACACTGAGAAATTCAATGACTTAATTCATGATCACATAGACAGCGGCTGTTAGAGGCAAAATTTAAAGCCCGCTTTCCTAACTGAGGCTGGTTGTTTCTCCATTGTTCCATTTCTTTGTATCATTGTATCATCTCTTTTTCAGCCATGTCTGCTTCTTCATAGGGTTTTCTTGGCAAAGATATTGGGGGGGGGTGATCATTTCCATCCCTAGATCATTTTGTAGTAGAGGAGTCGTACAGCTACTAAGTGTCTGAGACCCCATTTGAATCCAGGTCTTGCTGTCTCCATCTACTCTGCTACCTAGTTGCCCTGAGATACCGGGATACAAAGTTAAAAGTGAAGCAATACCCGAATCCAAGGGGCTTATGTCTCAGTATTATTTCAATCTGACATGATTTACGTGACCTTGAGAATAGTATTAAGAGGAGGTTCTGGAGTTCTTGGCCATGGCGTTGGATTGAAGTGAAGGAGGGCTGTACCAGGTAATGGTGTGAATGGAAATAAAAAATCTATCGTGAAAAGGAAGCAATTTAGATCCACATCCTGAAGTGCATGTGTGACTCAGACCCTCTGATCAGAAACTGGCTTTGGGATATTTTAAGGGCTTTTCCTTTGGGATTTTAAGTAATGACATAAGGAATTACCTTGATTGACTTGAAATGTGCCAGCCCTTGTGTGCTTTTCATACCTCATTCCACTCAAAATCAGGAAATCCATGTCAAAGAAAGGAAAATCAGAAAAGTGTGTGTGTGTGTGTGTGTGTGTGTGTGTGTGTGTGTGTGTGTGTGTAAGAAATATGGGAGTTAATAGAGATCAAATGAACTTTCGCTGCTTTGGACCCACTTTTGCTTTCCAAATATTATAAGTTCTGATTTTATTTCTCCAAATAAAATAAAATAATGTTTAGATGCTGAGACAGATAAAAACACATAAGTTTGTATATTGATAGAGTACAGAGATTACAAATAAAGGAAATTTAATTAATTCTCTGTCCATTCAGATCTGTCAATGCTCAATCACTTGAGAAAACAGATCTATGGGTACCAGAATTCTGGTTCATCCTTAGAAAATTTTCTTAAATAATTTTGTATAGCACTTCGTAGTTAGGCAGACCATTGAGGATATTTTCCCTAGAGACCAGTAAGTTTCTCTTCCTGAACCTCTTTCTAGGGATGTTTTTTAATTCGGCCACTTGTTACCCCAATTATTCACTGGGCTTTGAAAAAGCAAACCATAGCAAAAGAAATATGAACCCAAAATGTGGTTGGGCAGTTTTTGTGGTCACAAGGATAGGCTGAATAACACTGGCTCTCTCATATTAGGAGAAGAAAAATATATAAATGAATTGATCGTAATGATAAAATACTGAGTGATATAGAGGAGAGACAGCTTGGAGTCAGGAACATCGGGGCTGAAATTCTGACTCGGATACATACTAGCTTTGTGATCATTGGAGAGTCAGAAACTCCTCAGGGCCTTATTCTATCAGTTCTCTTAGTTCCAGTGGAGTTGCTGATGTGTGTCACTGTTGGGAGTTTCCCACACTGGAAATTCCTAAACAAATGAAATCCCAGAAATGTATCAAAATTAAGAAAAATATTCTAGAATCATAAACTTTGAAAGGATCTTAGAAATCATCTAGTCGAATTCCCTGCCTGATGATATTAATTACCATTTATATAATACTTCTAAGATTTGAAAAATGCTTTCCTTACCATACCTGAATTATACACTACAAATATTCTTTATGAGTGGGGAAATCAAATCAGAGAAGTAAAGGGATTTCTCCCTAGTCTTGCTTGCGCTTTCCAAGGCCAGCCTTGCTTGTAGTATACCACTCTGGTTTCCTTTGCTAATTAATCTAGGGTCTCAATTGGTGCAGTGAGCCATGCATGAAAACCTATTGTTCAATTTTTAGCGTGAGCATTTATACCTTGGAAATCAGCAAACACCATAAATTAGGGCTTGGTTTATTGTTCCGTTGATCGTCTAGATTTTAGAAAGTGATGGAGATTAATGTTAATAACGGCGATTGAATCGAAACGTGAACTGTGTGTACGTACTCTCCCTCGACCCCCAATCGGTTGTTAAATATTTACAGGCCCGGAGAGCCATGAAGGGGACATGTCATTCTCAGAGCCCGGCCTGGGAGGGCTAATAGACTGACTCCGAGCTGGGGAAATTCTCTTGGCAAAGAGAACAAGCCTTTAGAAATCTGCTGTTTGGCCTGGTGAGAGCTGTTGATCATTCCCTGTCTTCAGGAACCTTTTGTTCATTTTCTCTTTCTTTTTTTAAAAGTCAGTCTATAGAAGTGCATATGAATAAAAAATAGTGTTTTATTAAATAGGTAATGTATTTTTTATATCTTAAAAAGAAAACAGATGGCGTCAGGTCCTTGGAAAATATGGGGGGGGAGTTCAGAAGCAGCAAAAATAGACTAAGAGATTGGATAATAAGCAGCATGAGTTTGCAGCAGAAAACACTGTCTAATTCTCATTTCCTCCTGTGTTTGAATTCTGAAACTGATAGTTTAAGGGGAAGTGATGGATGAGTGTTATTATTATGGGTTCAAATCTCCGTTTTGACACATACTAGCTGTATGACCTTGGGAAAACCATTTAACACGCCTTTATGGGATAAGGAAATTAAGACTAAGTGACCTCTGAGGTTCTTTGCAGTTCTAAATCAAGGGCATGCTGGTAAATGTTTAACAACTGGCTTTCCCTGGAAAACACTTTTCAGTTTAATCTCTATCTTTAGCATTTTGTCCATTAATTTCTTAAGTGTAAACAATCCAAGACAATAACAACAACTTAACAAAGCTCTGCTCTGTAAAGATTACCCATTTCTGAAATGTAAATGCTCCCACTGAAGGCTTTCTAAAACTAGTTGGAGCTGGCTCCAGCACACCAAATTTCTGCTCCTGATTCCCTATGAGCATCTTATGATCTCTGGCTTGAAGCAAAGTTAGAGATAAGATTGGAGATGTCAGCTATCTCCAGCCTATCTTTAACTTTGCTCCCTTCAAGAAGAACTGAGCTCCAGTCTAGCTGTGTAGTCCTGGCCAAATCTTCCTGCCTCAGCTTCCTCATCTGTAAAATGGGAATAATAATAATACCTCTTCCTTAGAGTTGCTGTGATCCTTAAAAGGGATATTTTCAAAGTACTCAGCACACAGTAAGAGTTATGTGAATGTATCATTATTATTTTGTACTTTTATAGTCACAGGCTAAATTGAGACAATATGGCATAGTGGGCAGAGAGTCCTAGGCAGAACAAGGGGACAACGGTTTGATGCATAGGAGCTATGTGAGCCCAGGAAAACCATTTGGCCTTTAGGTCTCCCAGGCAACTCTCTAAGACTATTGGCTGCTTTATTGCCATTAATAGAGAGAGTTCCTATAGTAATGAGTCATAGGGATCCTATATGTATATGTAGATACATCCATGCCTACAAACATGGCACTCAATATACTTTTGTTAAATAAACTAATCGAAGACAAGCTGTTGCTTGAGGTTTGATAATTGATTAATGTGTTACCCTTCCTAAGAAATACTAACTCCCCCTCTTTTTAAGGAGGGAATTCTTTACTCTCATTGCCTTAATGCAAAGGAATAGATGTCTAAGGATGGACTGCTGGGGGTAGTGATGTACACTCTGGGTTATGGGGCTGCTATTCTGCACTTCCTTTAGCATCTGCATGACCTCGGGAAAACCATTACCCAAGCTCCTTATCTATAAAATCAAAGAATTGGTTAAGATGATTTGATTTGATTTGATTTGTTTAACCATGATTCTGGAGATGTTGGGACTCCAGAGTGAAGAATATCCTTGATCATGAGACGCAAGACCTTCTGAGAAATCTATAATTTTAGAGCATTGCCTGTGGCATTGAAAACAGCAATGAACTGGCCTAGATCCCACAAGCTTTATATATCAAGGGCAGGACTTGATCACCAGTCTTGTTGATCTGGCTAGCCTTGGATTCACCGTACCACGCTATCTCTCTCACGATGATTGAGAAGTTTTATGCAAAATTTTCCCTGTGATAAATAAGTAAGACTAACCCACCGAAAGTCATTCTCAAACAGTTTTTGTCGATGTTTCATTGTTAACCTTGGGAAAAAAATATAAAAATGGGTTTCCTAATAGAGTTAGCGATGATTTAATGTTGCATAATGCAATTAGTGACATTCACTCACTCACTCAGTCATTCAATAGACATTGATTGAGTAACTATTTTAGACAAATAATCATTCTGGGCATTGGATGGGGTGGAGGAAGGGGATAAAACTAAGAAGAAAACACACTTCCTGTTCTTAAAGAGAGAGTAAGAGAGATCAAAACATAGACCTAAATAACGCCAATGCAAAGCAGAACATGGTAAACACTGCAACAGTAGTTCAAGCAAACTGCAATTAGAGCGAAGAGGAAGCAGCTATTTTAATGTAGAATAGCAAATACTCTTATTAAGCAAGTCAATGATGGTTAGCAGCTGCTGCAAGTGGGAGGGCGGGGGAGGGAAAGGAAAAGGAAAATAAGAGGGGATGGGACAGGTGGAGATGCTTATCATGTAGTGGCGGACACTGTCCCGGTGCAAATGGACTTTATGGAGGTGTAAGGGGGGGGGGGTGACAGCAAGAAGGGTAATACATCATTAATACAAAACTAGTGTTTGTAAAGAAAGTGAAGTAGTGAAATACATGGGGAAATCATGGGATGCATACAATATGGAGCAATCCTGAAATACTCACAATCTTGTGCCCATTTCTAGCCTCCACAATTTATGGGGAGATGGTGAGCTGAGACAATGCATTTCACAACACAATTATAAAAACAGTTCAAGAGTCAAACTCCATAATCTAGGTGGGAGAAATCAATGACCTTGAGGTGACTGAACATACATTAGGAAACATTGGGTGGTTCTTCATAATGGTACTCCAACATGTGAAATCTGTTAATCACACATGATGATTGGAGGACAGCTGGATGGCACAGTGGATAGAGTGCTGAGCTTGGAGTCAGGGAGACCTGAATTCAAATCTGCCCTCAGACAGTTACTGGCTGTGTAACCCTGGGCAAGTCATTTAACCTTGTTTGCCTTTATCTGTAAAATGAGCTGGAGAAGGACATGGCAAACCACTCCTGGATCTCGTCCAGGAAAACCCCAAATGGGGACATGAAGAGTTGTATCTGACTGAAATATGAATGAACAACTGAAGTTTCCATCTCCTGCAGGTGATAGAATGATGGATGAATAGGACACAATAATAATAATCATCACTTTTTACCTGTAATGCATTCTTGGTGATGTGCTGTAGCCTCCTTGTGCCCACTGAATGTCTCTCCGCTGCCTTTTGGGGGGCCTTCAATTTCAATTTTGCCTCAGAGATTATGGCACTCCATGATTCACAAACATCTCTTAAAGTCTACGGATGCTGAAAAGATTTGTTGTTGTTGAGAGAAATTCAGGATTAGTACACAGAGCTGGGAAATTTTCCCAATGCAGTCCAGCCCAATCTCTTGCTCCTGTTCAGTTCTGGGATTAGCTCATTGTCTATCAGCAGTGTTTATCTAAGATATGTATGAAGGAGGGCAAGGTAGTCAAACAGAAAAGAGAGAAATGCTGGGAAAAAGAGGTGGAGCCTTCCTTCATATGATGAGAACAAGAAGGAAGGATAACAGGTGATGAACTCACAGGTTGCACTGGTACCCACCTAATATCAATAAAGTTAAAGCAAGCCCCTAGCTTTTGGGGAGACTCTCTAGTGCAGGGTTTCTGGCAGGAAATAAACAAGAGATCCATGGGCTATTCAGCCACAGCTGGACTGTGAACCACATGGATGAAGGTAGCATCCACATTGGTGATGTCACCATTCCTTTGAAGTATTGAAGCGTAAGAATAACTCATGCTTAAGTAGCAAAACCAGATTTACAAAAGATTATTTCATTCTGTGCTTTTGCATCCCCACAGTCTGCCATGATGTCTGACACACACTTATGTGCTTATTGAATGATTGATTCAAAGGACTTTTCTCAGAATAATCCTATGAGGTGGATTGTGCAAATATTACTTCCATTTCATGAATAAGGAAACAAGCTCAGAGAGATTAAAGCAGATTTAGGTTGGATAGAAGGTAACTTCCTTACCAGCAGAGATGTCCCAAAGTAGAGTTATTCTTTTTTTTTTTTTTTTTTTTGCTTTTTTGCTGAGGCAATTGGGGTTAAGTGACTTGTCCAGGGTCACACAGCTAGGGAATGTTAAGTGTCTGAGATCACATTTGAACTCAGGTCCTCCTGACTTCAAGGCTGGTGCTCTATCCACTGTGCCCCCTAGCTGCCCAAAGTAGAGTTATTTTGATAGCGAGTTCCCATTCACTGAACATCTTTAAAAGTCTTTGGATTGGATTAACCTGGAAAGAAAAAATATGTTCAGTTATGGTTTCAGTTGTATTTCTTCCGAAGTTCCTTCTAGTTTGGAGATTCTGTGACTTGCAGGGTTGTTACAGAAGGAGAATGAATGAAGCTTCTCTCCTTCAGACAGAGATGAGACATATTCCAGTGGGAAATCCTGGATGGCTTGGAGCAGCTGATTGCTGAGAGATTTTCTAACTCTGAAATTCGGGGGTTCTTCTTGGCAAATGGGATTAGCATTTCTGCAACAACTGGAAAGGTTAGATTCGTAATAATATCTTGAGGGATTTGGGGTGCTTGCTTGTAATGGCTTTATAATAATTTGGATCGGGGGAAGCTTAGGGTTTTCCATAGAGTAGATACTCAAAAAAATGTTTGTCTAATTAAATTAAATTGATTTATGTAGTATATTTTATGGTCCCCAAACATAAATTGTCTTACTCAATGCAAAAAACGTTGATTTTATTTAATTAGCCAAAATAAAGAAGGTCCTGATTCTCTAAGGCTAAATGAATAGAGTATAATATCAGACCTGTATTTAAAAGACCATAGTTTGAACTCAGGCTTTTTTGTTTACTACTATGCTTTGTAGCCTTGGGAAAAAGCATTTGGCCTCTCTGAGTCTCTTTTTTTTCATTGATCAAGAGTAGATGGGATGAAATAATGTCTGAGGTCCTTTCCACTCTGAAAATCTGTTTCTAGGCTAAACCAAGATTGGAAGCGTGTTAGAATACACTGAAAGACGGACGGGGTATATGTTTCCCAAGGACCAACCTAGGGAAGGTTTTAAAGACTCCTCCTTGAAGGGTTGGGCTTGTGGGTTTATTGTTATTTTTGGCCACAGAAACTCATAAAGATCATGCGCTAAGGTAAGAAGGGGAATCCCCAGTGATGAAACCATGAATTGTTTGAAGGTGAAAAGGCAGAAACCTCCCCTATTCATAAAATGGAAGCATCTCTCTTGTATACAATCTGAGTAAATGTCAACATCCCTGTTATTTTGGGGTGGGGTAGGATAGGTCTGTACTTGTGGTTTCATCTGCAGAGGGAACTCCCATTGTGGAAACTCTCAGAGGCGACTCACAACTGCTCTGTAGCCTTTAGTGTGATGAGAGTCATTGAGAGTCTGAGTTATGGCTCCCACAGCCATCATTGGGAGAGGCAGGATTTGAATCCAGATCTTCTGCAGGGCTTCTGATGATTGATTCTAAGTGATCACACCGGGAATTGGAGCTTTATGTCTGTGGAACATTTGCTTCCCCTTTTTCCGACAGCCTCTGTCTCTATCCCATATTCCTTTGGTAGAAACTGTATAAATGCTGCCCCAGTTCTGCAGACAACTCAGCTTTGGAGCCAAGCAAAAATGGTCAGCTTGGGGGTAAATTGTATGTGCTCACAAAGGATAAAACATGTATTTTAAACACTCACCCTTTACTTCAAGCTAGTGAGAGTCAGGCGCTACAGCATTTATTCTGAATTTGTCTTCTTTTATAGCCTTTGGAAAAGCCCAATAAAGCAGCTTAAAAGCCCAATGAAGTAACCTCCTCTGACAGGAGCCCTACTTGGGCTCTCAGCATGTCCCAAGAACCAATGCAACCACACAGGAACCTCTCTGAAATGGCTCTTCTTCCACGGGAAGCAAACTCACCGAGTATCTGATGTCCCACAGGCTACACATCCCACGTGGTTTTTCCATTGGCAAATGATTTGATTGGAGAACATCTGCAGGAGACTGGGATATATGTTTAATTTCCTTCAGTCCTCCATCTATGAGACATCTCAGGATAACAATGACTGCTCTGTGTATTATACTATTGTTAAGCTTTTTTTTTTCCATTGAGTAATGTCAGTCCCAATGGAAAGGGGCATAGAACCAGAGAATTGGCAGATTTCTTAGAGATAGTCAAATCCAATTCTCTTAATTTTACAGAAAAAGGAACACGACATTCTGAATTTTTCATCAGGGATAGAAGTAAACTATTGTCAATGGTATCACTGCACCCAGGGGTCCCTTATCGCACTGGGCACCCTCCCTTCAGTGTCTTTGATGGGCAACCCCTTCCTTTTCCAAGGGCACCACTGAACCTGGAATCAGGAGACTAGAGTCTTGTCCCGACACTGCCATGTGCCCATGTGGCATTTAGGGTATAATAACTCCGAAAAGTGTCACCAGATAAGGCTGGCTCCTGTGGCATGAACAGAACGTCGGCATGAGGGTGGGATGGTCCACCCTCACTGCTAACTTTATGGCCACGAAGGTACTTTTTACGAGTCATGGATGTAGCTGATCATATTCTTTATTTTAGAAATAGAAAAGCTTATATGAGCACTTGTAGGAATCATCTGCCGCTAATATTATTTGCTCTAAACAGATTTAAGGCGTTCATTCGTCAGAGAAACACTTTCTGAAAATTAATGAGGATTTGCGAGACACCCCATGGAATGGAGGTTCATTGTTAGACTTGCCTGCTGACTCATTTGTCTCTCAACAATTGAGTCCTTCATTCTCAATTACTTTAATTGCACCCATCACTCATTCTAAAATGATTTTATCCCCCACTCCCTCCTCACCTTTACAACATTCTCTCTCCATAGACTCTTAGCTTGGAGGCAAGAGCTTTCTTGACGTTACCTTGAAGTCAGTGTTCCTCATTTGGCACTGGGGCTGCCGTCCTTGGGGACTGAATGTGCCTTTCTCATTCCTGGGTTGGTCTGCTTCCAGCCCTTTAGGTCCAAGGTCAATTTGCTGGAAATACAATCACCTGCTTGAGGCAGTACAGACCCAAACAGAAATAATAATGAAAATTTAAAAAATCTGCTTGAGTCTAAGACACCCAAACAAGAGCAAAAAAAAAGATCAGTGGGATGACCCTTTCCTCATTATGTTTTGGGGACTTTTAAAAGTCAATGCTCTTTTTTACTAGAACTTTACAGTTTTTACAAAGTGCTTTGTTCTCAACAACCATGTGAGAGAAGAAAGAATGAACATCCATTCTAGAAAGGAGCAAGTGGAGGGAAGAGAAGTGACTGGATTTCTGCAAGTTGACATAATTGACAAATGTTTGAGTTAGGCTTAGACCTGGGTCATTCGTCTCTGAATCCAAGGTTCTTTCTATTACCTTGATGCTGTTTGAACAGCTGGTGACACGGGATAGATCAAATGAGATATTTTTAAGTACTTAACACATAGTTGGTGTTTAATTAATGCTTCCTTTCCTTTCTTCCTTCCTTTCCTCCTTCCTTCCCTCCTTCCTTCCCTCCTTCCTTCCTTCCCTTCCTTCCCTCCTTCCCTCCTTCCCTCCTTCCCTCCTTCCCTCCTTCC
>JAJPUD010000115.1:160798-180248 GCA_023553655.1 Myrmecobius fasciatus | reverse complement strand
TGTGTGAGCACCTTGGCAAAGGGGTCATCTGGCACTGTGTGAACAGCCCTGGCAAAGGGCTTACCTGGCTGTGTTCATCTACAATAGGAAGTGACCCTCCACTCAGGCCCATGCGAAGGAGTAATTACTAACTACAGCAATGAATAACCCAGCAGGACCTGCATGCCGGGTCTTACTAATGAATAATCATGGGAAGGAGAAACCCGGGGAGGTGGGACTCTGGGGACCTCCCCCCCCCACCCCTTCCTGCCTTCCTACATTTCTGTATGTATATACACATATACACACCCAAATACACCCACATGCGGCATACATGACACACACGTGCACACAAACACACACGTGTGCCATTTGCCACTTGGGTTTCACAAGCTGCCTCCTGCAGGCGCTTTCCTTTGCTCGTCCTGGCAGTGACTTTTCGAGGATACGGGCCCCCCGATGTTTCCTGAGGTGTCTGTTGTGCTTCTGGCAGTAAGTGCAGTCAGGCAAGCAGAAGTGGCAGAGGAACGGATCTGGAGCTCTCGGGGGTCTTAGAACCCCCCCCCCAGTTTCTTGCTTTATAAGTGACAGTAGCCCCGATACTGGGAATGCTCAAGTGCCACCCAAGTTGGTGAGTGATGCGGGCAGGATCTGAATCCAGACCCTCTGGCACACGCACATGCGACACCAGGTGTAGATGCGCCATGTCTGCATGGTGGGGGGAGGCGAGTTTGTTGCCATGGTAATAAGTGCCATCTCCTGAATGGCCGAGGGGAGAGAGCCCTGGGCTAGAACTAGGAACAGGAGTTCGAATCCAGCTTCAGAAATGTACTAGTTGGGTGACTCTGAGCGAGTCGCTTGACCTCAGTTTGCCTCGGTTCCTCATCTGTAAAATGGGGATATTACAGATGCCTCCCAGGATTGTAGTGAAGATAAAATGAAATACATGTAAAGCACTTAGTAAGTGCCACACAGATGTGTTATCATTATTGTCATATTACAGTGGGCAATCTACCCACGGGGCAGCGGCGCCAGCAGAAGGCTAGTGAATGTACTAGTCAATGACCTTGATCTCCTTTTTGTCCTTCTCCCTTTTCCAGCATTCACCTTCCCTCGCCGTCCCTGTAGGGAAAGGACCAGTAGACATGAGGCATGAAGAATGGGGGGAAACCCCATCCATCTCCCATTTTAGTACTTCCATCGCCCAGCCTTAGTTATAATTTGGGACTGCAATCTGCTTCAGTGACAGGCTGCCCATTTTAATTAAGTAAATTTTGTGATGGCTGCCCAATCCTCCAAAAGCACCTGATTTTATTTTAATTTTGTTTTTTTAATTTTATTTTGCTTCATTTTGTTTTCTTTTTAGCTTATTTTTTATTTTATCTTATAATTTATCACATTTTGTTTATTTTGGTTTTTTTTTCCCCTACACTTTTGACAATCGATGCATTATGTTATATTCTGGGGATATTAGAAACAATACAAGTTTCCGCCTTCCTTTAAGTACTTTATATGTTTATAGAAACTGCTACACGTCCCTGAAATCCCGATCCATCCAGCAAGTTTTTAAAACCGCAAGGAAGCTTAGACTGAGGGTTAGGCAGTGAGGTTTAGAAATTGTCCCTGCCTGGCCACCATCTGAGTACAGGGAAAGTGTGTGATTTCCCCTTCCTTCCTCTGTAGCTCCTCCAGGCGCTCCTGCAAATCTCAGGTGGCCACGCGGACTTGGGCCCTGCCACCATCGGAACCACGGAGAAGTGGGAGGCTGCGCAGCCCCCTGCTTTGGGATCCAGCTCCTTCTTTTGCTGGTGGGTGATCTGTTGGCCACATTCATATTTCTAAAAAGAAAATGAATTTTTTAAAAGAAAATGAATAAATGATATAATAAAAAGACATCTGGACTTGGCTTCATGTATAATAACTCCAAACCTGAAAGGGCCTAAAAAAC
This sequence comes from Myrmecobius fasciatus, assembly GCA_023553655.1. Classification (NCBI taxonomy): domain Eukaryota; kingdom Metazoa; phylum Chordata; class Mammalia; order Dasyuromorphia; family Myrmecobiidae; genus Myrmecobius; species Myrmecobius fasciatus. Next base: position 178,321 of record JAJPUD010000115.1, on the reverse strand, counting down.
TAGAAATTCAAGAAGTGGACAAACAGGCTGGAGAATATTGTTGTGGCAAAGACAATAAGAAATAGGAAGAGTACAAAGAAAACTCCCATAAGTCCAGGGGATCAACGATAGGTTTGAAACAAACATATTGACCAGCAGCGGGCGAATGATAAGTGTGAGGAGAAGAAAATTGTTACAAATACTCCCAAGAAAAAAAGTTAAAAATTAAAAAAGGAGAAAGGTTCGAGGCGAGCGTGCTTTTGCACGCCCTCGTAAGGCTCACACGTACTTAAAACCCCACAGACTGTGATCCATGTGGAGCTCACTAATTCACACTCGTGGTTTACGGTTTCTTCGGGTTTTTTAGTGGATGGCGTGCGAGAATTTTGGGGAGAACTTTTGGTTGATGATTACTAATTTCTCCTTTTCAAAAACTGAGTGTGTGTGTGGGGGAAGGGACGACACTGGCCTCGGTTGTGACATCTGCAGAATGGGCACTTCCCTGACCGCTCCAAGTGGCCCAGCCGTCACTACGCCCGCTGCCCCGTCTCGGCAGACGCAGAGCGGCTGCTTCTGCTGACTTCAGAGACCCGGCCAGCCTTGCAAGTCTTGCCTCATTCTCCCAGCCCCAGCTCCCCGCCCCGTAGCCCTGCCCTGCCTCCGGCCGTGGCTGATATGGGGGTGCATCCAGGGCCCAAACGGGAGGTCCCCAGAACCACGCCCCTCTTCGCCCCTTCTCTCCCCAATGAGACCCCAAAGGTGAAGAGAAACTCCGACAGACACAGAGTAAGGCTGCCCTGTTTCCTGCTGGGAATCCTTGTCTAGTTTGGTCTGAGCTCAGCAATCTGCCCACTTGTTGTCCAGTGCTTTTGATCTCTGGCTCACCCTGAGCTCAGACTGCCTGCCTCAGTCTCCCCACCTGTCAAATGAGCTGGAGAAGGAAAGGGCCCGGGGTCTTTGCAGAGACGACTCCAAGCGGGGTCGAGCAGAGGCGGACGTGAGGGAAGCAAGCCTGGCCCAGGAGCCTCCTCAACAGGAGGAACCGGACCGGGGACTTCGGCCACATGTCCACGCAGTCCCCATGGCGATGGCCTCCTCCCACTTTGAGGAGGAAGGAAGGTGGGGAAACTGAGGCAGTGACTCCCAGCTTCAGGGATCAGACCCCACAGCTCCTGACTGTCTTGTCCCCGGTCACTTTCCTGCTCAGGTTCCAGAAGGGGTGTCTCTTTTGTGGGGAGGGATGTGGCACTGTGACAATCCTCTGCCCCCACCCACCTTCTTCCTGCCTGTCACAGCCCTGGCTCATTCCCAGAGCTCCAGAGACATTGCCCAGCTGGCACATTTAGCCTGGGCACTCTGCCCTGGGCATCCCCCCACTCGTTGCATGCAGCCAGCCCCAGCCCACCGGGCCATCCACTAGGACCCCAAGGCCTCGCCAGGCCTGGTGCCATCTGCCCTGCCCCGGCTTCCTTTTCTCAGAACAGTACGAGTTAGTCTGGCACTGCCAACGGAACAAGGCGTGCTGCTCACCGGGAAGCCGCCTAATCCCCGGGTTAGCCCAGATGCAAGCCCTCTTACCTGGTACGGGCTGTCTTGTGTTTGTGCCTGGCCCATTCTCTGGCACAAAGTCAGTGCTTACTGAAGGCTCCCTCACTGCTGAGAACTCTCTCACTTTGCTTTTATTGCCCAGTGCCTTCAGACCCTCCTCTTAAAGAACAGTCCCCTGGGAAATCGCCCCCACAGGTGACACTTAGGGCTAAAACAGGGACTTTTCAGGGTTCCCAACGAAGTCCCCGAGAGGCTGGCTCCCTGCTTGGAAATCCCCTTCATTTGTCACTGACCGGCTGACCTGGCGCGCTCTGCAGCTCGGTGCTGGCATTTTACACCATGCCAAGGGAACAAGATGGCATTGTAAGCCACCCTGGGGCTCTTGGGGCTCGCCAGACATGGCGCAGTGTCATTACTGCAACATTAATCCTCTCTTTCCCCTTCCCTCCATCCCCCCTTCAGATCCTGCTATTTCTCTTGTCCCCTTCCTGGAGTAATCATCCAATAAGAACATCGATGGAAATGTGACCACGAGAGGAACAGGAAGAGGGTGAAAGGAAGTAGCAGAACTGGCAGAAGAGGCCAGAGGCCAGATGAGGCAGACAGAAAGGAGACCACCGGAGCTGGGTGGAGTCAGGGGACTGGATTCGAACTCGCCTCCGCCAGTCACAGTCTCTCGGTTCCTCCATTTCCTTTGGGAATCTCTGAGCTGGCAGGGATCTGGGAGGAGGCGATCCAGTCCAACTGGTCCTGCACCTTCCTGCTAAATGGCCTTTGCTCAAGGGGCTCCCTCCCAAGCGCTAATTATGGGGAGGGTCTCTTAGATCAAGCTTGCCCCCACCCATCCCTCCTAGTGGGAGCTTCCAGCGGCTGAAGGCTCTTCCACATTGGCAACAGCTAGCATTCACAGTAGGACTCTGAAGTTTACGGAGATTCTCTCATTTTATGGCTATCATTTTTGCAGATGAGGAAAGGGAGACATTCCGAGTGACTGGCCCAGGGTCACACAGCTGCTTCCAGGCAAGTTTTGAATGAAGACCTTCCTGAGTCCAAGCCCAGGCCACGCAGCCACCACGGTCCTTTCCAGTCTGAAATCTCTCGTGTCCGCACAGGGAAGGACCTTCCCACACTCATTACGGCACAAGAGACCCCCCCAGTGTTGATGGATTTGCCCTTGATGGTTGCTTGAACCTCCCCGGCTCCAATTCTGAAAGCTTTCTCTGGGCCAGCTTTTTAGACAGAGCCTCCCCGGCCCCCCATTGGCTGTATTGGTTGCCACCCCATCCAGAGGAGGGAGGAAGCCGGATCAATGAGCTCACAAAGCCATGGACTCTCAGCACTTGGAGTGTGCTTTATTTGACCTGCCAGCCCTTGAGCTACTGATCAATTTATCTCAGACTCAAGCTCTTCCTAAAGGCACAATTTGGACCCTCTCCACCTTTCCTGCTTCATCCCTCACAGTTTCCCCCCCACATCTTCTCAAGCCAAGGGGGAATATGGAGAATGACTATATGAAGTCCTCAGTATCACTTGCCTCATATATCTCCGTGACTGGCCGTGGAGATTGCCCCAAATAAAATGAGACCTTCAATCCTGTCTGTGTGTTTTCTGCTCCTAAAAGTTCCCTAGCCAAGTGATTGAAAAGGAAGCAAAAGTTCCACGATAATCATTGAAATGGAAAACACGCTGGAGATCCCTTCTCGATCACTTGGCAACAGGATATTAATCTCTAATAATATAGTATCATTATCATTATTGTGGTCTTGGAATATGAATGTCTATTAAAACACGTATTATGGCTATGTTTTTGTCAGGCAGAAATTGAGTCCCAGATGTGACACTTCCATCTGAGCTTTACTTTCCCATCTGTAAAATGGGAATAATAATACTCTCTGTTACTTATCTACGTCATTCATAGGGAGGTTGTGAGGAAGGACTCTGTAAACATCCAAGTCCCATATACATGTGGTCTCTAATGGACCTCTGCACGTCCCGGGATCCGAGGGCACCAGAATTAAAAACGCATCGTCAGGAAGGGGATATGGTCTGACCCACCCCCTAATTTTATAGTAGGCAGGGAAGGCTCCTAGACAGTCAAATACTTGTCCCAGGTCACAGAGACAGCACTCGCGGAGACAGGATCTGACAAGTGGCTTGGCTGTTACTTCCAGACCCAGGAGCGGAGCTCTGACTAGCCCGGCTTCTTGGATTGCTTTTCCCAAGAGAGTGGCTCGGGCTTTGAGTCCATCCCTAACCCCCCTAATGACCCAGTCATCTGTCAGGCCCGTAAGCAGACATTTACCTCCCACTCAGCCCCCTGTGCCCCTCTCGGTGACCTCTCACACCTCTGACCAGGGCGTACAGATGGCCGGGTCCTGTCAGGCTGAGGCAGGTGACAGGGTGATTCTGGCTTGAGTAATCATTGGCTGTAATGAACCAGACTGGAGGCAGGCTCAGATAATGGGGCAGGGGGCCAGCTGCCTGTCACGGCCATGCCATTTTTCCAATGCATTGGGAAAGAGATGGGGGAGACCTGGGAGAGGTGGAGTTTGCCTAGAAAAGAGGCTACATGTCCCCTCCGTGTTATCTTTCGAGCCTAAAGTGGACGGCGCTCTGCCTTCGAAGCTTCTGCCGTCCCACTCGGAAGGTGAGGCTCCATTTTGGAAGGAAGCCGGTCAGCAAAAATACCTTCCACAAACGGCCCAGGTGGCGGGAAGACGGCTGGCTCTGGGGTCCATCCACGTCTGACCTTGAACAAGCCCTATCCTTCCTTTAGACCTCAAATGAGGAGTGGGGGCAGGCGACCACCACCCAAAACCCAAGCTGGGGAGAGGCTGCGGTTAACATCTCTCAGGAGGACAGAGAAGAGACTTTCCTTGTTGCCATTCTAGCTCCAGAATCCAACTAGATTAGCTTGAGAGTGGTCCACCTGAAGGCTAATATTTCTTCATTTTCCCAGGGTGCCCCTCCCAGCTCGATTTTCAGGTTACTTACAATTCCCCCACAAAACCTTCTTTCAAAGCTGATTATTTTCCTTTCAGTCTGTCCATATTTTCATCAGAATCTCTACAACAATTTTTGAGTCATGAAGAAAGGATGCTCAAAACAAAAGACAAAAATAAAAATTTGAAATTTGAAAAAAGTGTCCTTTGTCAGAAAAAAAGGTTGCCGAAGGTCCTGAGGGAGGCTGTGTCCATGGGGACGAGAAGACCCAGGTTCCACTTGGGAAAATGACTCAGTCTCTCTGAGCTCAGTTTACTCATTTGTAAAATGGTGTTAATTATATTTGTGCTACCCCCCCTCCCCCTTAGGGCTATTATGAGAACAGTACTTGGTAACTGATAAAGTGCTAAATTTGCACTAATATAATTGGTTAGCTACCCTTAGGATGATTCACCGACATTCAAAAAGCATTATGAAGGCTTGCTGGGTGCAGAGGACTGTGCTGTGATCTGGGATAAGTACAGAGAGGGGGCAAAGGCGAGTTGTTTCCATCATGGAGTTGAATAGTAAATTAAGGTATTAAATGAATCTGGATTTGGAGAATCTAGTTTCAATCCCTCCATGGACTTTTTGGTTCTTTCCTTGGTCAAATAAAAGAAAAGGAGACAACATATATTGGATTTAACATATATTTGACCATATTTAACATGTATTGGACTACCTGCCATCTAGGGGAAGAGGTGAGGAGGAAGGAGGGGAAAAATTTGGAACAGAAAGTTTTGCAAGGGTCAGTGTTGAAAAATGCCCCATGCATATGCTTTGTGAATAAAAAGCTTCAAATGAATGAATGAATAAATACGTAAAAAAGAAAAGGATACAGCCAGAAGAGTCCTTTTAAGTCCCTGAGGAAAACTGAGGCAGACAAGTTAAATGATTTGCCCAGGGCGTAGGAGTCCAGAGGAGGGATTTCTGACAGCAAAGATCAGCACCACAAATGTTAAAAAGAAGCATGGTGTCCCGGAAGAGCACCCGTCTGGGGACAGATCTCAGTTTCAATGTTATTCTGCTTCCTGAAGATCTTGTTTCTGCCACTTCCCACCTGTGTTCTTGGACTTTTTGGCCTTGGTTTCCCCATTTATAATAATAATAATAAAAGGCATTATTTTCAAAGACTTCTAAAGTTCTTTTTGGCTCCAAGTGGATGATGGGTAACCCTATGATTTTGAAAAAGCCCCTTCTCCGGACCTCTTATTCATCCGTAAATAATGAGGTTACACTGGATGACACAGACTTATAGGATGCACCTGGTATTTACACATGGGCTCCACCAGTGCAATGTTTGTTTCTTGGGAGGAGAAACTGGTTTCCTCCTCCCCCCCTTTCTTTGTTTCTCCAGTACCTGGAACACTGTGTGGCACATAGTAAGTGCTTAATAAATGCTTCTTGACTGACTGACCCCGGAAAAAATTTACAAAAGGAAGATCCAAGATATGATGGGATAATCCAAGAACTGGAGTTACCCCAAGAACAACAAAGGACCCGGGACTTTCTATGGGCTTGAGGCTCGCTGTGATTGGATTATTTCTGGGGCCCTTGGCTTGGCAAATCAGACAGCAACTCAATGGTCCCTGCAAATCAATAGCATCCGGGAAGGGCCCCCAGAAGCCTTCAATTCATATTCTGCTGGAAATTTGACCTCTCACCTCGTTAGGGGGAAATTATCTGCTTCACACCGATGCGGGGTGCCGAGGGAGCCGGGGATCAGAGAGGAAGTGTCCTATTCTGGAGAATAGAGGCTAAAATAATCAGTGTTGCCACTCATCGATCGGAGGGGCTCCGTATTCTTATTTTTGCCCCCCACACAATGGCCCCAGAGAAAGGATCAGGATTGACCGAGCCCTTTCCCTTGCAGCCACCCCGTAAGCTAGCCAGTGGAGGCACCGGGACCCCCATTTCACGACTAGAAAAACCGGGGTTTGGGGGAGAGCCAGAGCTCCGGACGGCGGCTGCCCACTCCAAGGCTCGGGGTCCGAGTGGTGGCTTGTGAACTGCTCCCCGCAGCCTGCGTCCCTGCCTGTTGTTTTTGTTACTGTGCCAGCCCCCCTAACTGGAAGCTGGTTGCCCAAGAGTGGCGAGGGGCAGCGGGTGCTCAAGCACTGGCGGTGTGCCCAGCTTTGGGCGCTGATTCGGCCCCAAGCACAGGTCGCCCGGCCGCTTCCCAAACAGACAATTGGACCTTGCCTATTATTTCCCTGGTGGCCGGGACTTTTTTTTTGGGGGGGGGGGGCAGACCTCTGTAAAGAGCAGCTACATTCATGTGTGGGAGGGCACGGAGGGATTTCCATTTCCATGCATTTCGGGCAAGGCCTTCTTAATGGGCCACAGAAAGAGATAGCGCATCTATAAATAAATTATGGAGGGCCGGAGCCATGGCCGGGGTGCCCCAGGAGCACCGAGCCCCCCCCTCCCCCCCGGCTGGAGCGCAGCTGCCGCCTTTGTGCCGGGGCCTCGGCCTCCCCCATTGTTCCCCCTGACGGCACTAGACAGGTCCGGGGCTGGGCCGGGGGAGGGCGAGGACACCCACGGGGGGGGGGGGCCGGGGCTGGGCCGGGGGAGGGCGAGGACACCGGGGCTGCGGACTGATAACGTTCGCCGCTCTCTCTGCTCGGACCCCCGGGTTGTGCAGCTGGGCAGAGGCGGGCCCTTTGAGGGAGCCGCCACGTCAGGGGAGCCGAGCGCCCGGCCCCTTCTGCGGGTGCCAGCTGGACCTCGCCCAGACACACGAGATTGTGGCAACAGATGGTGGGGGTGGGGGAGGGCCAGCACCGAAAGAACGGGACTTTTTCCAATGGGATCTCTAATGTTCAGCAGGGGCGGAGGGGGAGGGGAGGCAAGGAGGGGGAGGGGAGGCAAGGAGGGGAAGGGGAGGCAGGAAGGGGGAGGGGAGGCAGGAAGGGGGAGGGGAGGCAATTAGGGGCAGGAAAGCTTTTTGCATTGATTGGGGGAGCCGCGGAAGCCTCCTCTCCTGCCCCTTGGCCTGGGCACCCCGGGCAAGAACGCTCTGCTCTAGGGTTCCACCCGCCAGGGCGCCCCGAAGGGAAACGGAGCAGCTAAAGCAGGGGTTAGGGGCCCCGAGAGCAGCCCCGCCAGCTAGCCGTAGTTGTCCGAGTGTTCCTCGAGGGTCTACATGGGCCCCACTGGGTCCTGGGGATGCAGAGGCGGACAGCCCAGCCCGGGAGACAGGGGCCTGCAGATGGGACGGGAGGAGGCCGCGGGGCCAGGAGAGACCTCAGCAAAGGGTGCTAAGGGCACTGGGGAAAGGGCCGGAGGCAGCAGGGAGGGCTTCGGGGCAGAAGTCCGGCTTGAGGAGGGCAGGCGGGTGGGGAAGCCCACCAGACCTAGAACCATAATATGGGGGGGCGGAACAATACGGGGGAGACACCCCGAGTCAGAGGCCTTGGCTCACGCTTCAGGATCTGGGAGAGCCGAAAGGAAATGGGGAGAAAACCAGGACAGAAATTGGGGCGCAGCGGACGGCGTGCTGGCTTGGAAAAGCCCGTCAGTGTTGTCTATGACACTTTTCTCATCTGGCTCAGTCTCCCCTTACACTGGAAGCTGGGTAAGGGCTTCACGGGCACCTGCCCCGCGTGATCCAGACCGAGCCTGCCCCCCTTCCTTTAGGAGGTGAGCTTAGCAGCCAGGGCATCCCCAAGCTCTCCCAGCTCTTTGGGGTTCCAATTCCTTCTTCCTCTTCTGGAGCTCTGGGGAGTCAGACCCAGGGTTGTTATCTTATAATAAGGATTAAGTTATAGAGGAAGTCAAGAAGGGTAGCCCATGCTGATCCCGTCAGGGACACCTGAGAGAGAAACCTGGAGCATCAGGGCAATGGACTCCCGGTTGGTCTCCCTGCCTCCAATCTGGGTCCACTTCAAGCCCTCCCTCCACAACTGCCAGTGCTTTACCTTAAGTGAAGGAAAGTTGCCCCCTCCCCCTCCCCCTCCCCAATATACTTGAGGGCCTCTGCTTCCTCTGGCATAAAATGTCACCTCTCTCTGGCTGCAAGAACCCTTCAGAGCTCAGTCTCGACCTCTCTTTCTGCCTTAAACCTCCAACCCGTCTCACTCACCCTCTGTGGTCCAGCCACACCAGCATCCTCCCTTTCTGGCGCAAGGAACTCCCATTGGGTCTCTGAGCCTTCCATGTGGCCGGCTCCCATCCCTGAAATGCACTCCCTCAGCTCCACTCCATTGCTATTATGGGGATCAATCACCTGTACCCAGTCCTTTCTGACTTCCTCTCCTGCTAGTGCCCTTCCTCCCTAATTTGAATGTAAACTCTACATGATTATTTTTTATTTTCTGCATTTACATGTATACACACACTTTATCTTCTCTATGGATTATAAACTCCTTGACAGCAAAGATTGCTTCTTTTTTTGGTCATTTCTTCAAGGCCTATTATAATACTTGGCATATAATAGGCACTTAATTAACACTTGCTGATTGATTATCACAGATTATCCGATTAATTAAAGACCTCAAACAACTCTGTCATTTTTCAGATGAGAACAAAGAGAAGAAAAAAAATCTGAAACAAATATTTATCAGGCGCTTACTATTGGTTCTAAGTTTTAAGGAATAAAATAGAAAAAAACTCCAATCCCATCCTCAAACAGTTATCAGTTCAGTTCAGGAAGACGGGACATCTAAATACGCAAATTTAAAATAAATCCCGATTGAAAGTCAACTTCATTTTTCTTTCTTTGTGTCCCTAGCTCTTGGTAAAGAGCATGGCACATAGCAGTGCTCATGAATAAATGTTAGCCGGCTGTAAGTGTAATGTGAATTGGAAAATCTATCAAGTGCTATGAGATCACAGGAAAGAGGAATCACTTCTGGGGCTGGAGAAGCTGGAAAAGTCTCCTGGAAGAAGGAACATTTGAATTAGAGATGGGCTGAAGACGGTCCAGGTGTAAGGAAGGCTGTCAATAAACTCTAGGAGGGAAGACATGATGTGGGATGAGTAACAGGACACAGCAAAAGTGTATGTGTATGTGTGTGTTGTGTGTATATGAGTGTGTGTGTTGTGTGTATGAGTGTGTATGTGTGTGTATGTATGTGTTGTATGTATGTGTGTATGTATGTGTATGTGTGCTGTGTATGTGTGTAGTGTGTGTATATAAATGTGTTGTGTATATGAGTGTGTATGTGTGAGTGTGTATGTGTGTGTGTATAAGTGTATTGTGTATATGAGTGTGTATGTATGTGTATGTTGTGTATGTGTGTGTTGTGTATATGATTGTGAGTGTGTGTGTATATGTGTGTGCCCCCATGTGTGCTCATGTGTGTAGGGCAGTAGGAGATAAAGCAGGAGGGTCTCTTGGAGTCCGAGCTGGCCGGTTGGGGGGAGCGCTGAGCGCCAGGCCCAGGCGACAGCGGGCACCAGGACCCCCGGCCCTCTCTGAGCACTGCTGGCCCATTCTGGCGGCCTGTCCCACGCACACCACGTCGTGGCTTGGGAGCTGCCCGCTCACTTTTGCCCTAAGCCGGAATTGAAGGCAGCGCTGCCTTTTCTGGGGGCCCTCTCCCCACAGCTCCAAAGGGCCCGGAGGGCGCAGCGTCTGCCCTTGGCAGGACTCTGGGCCTTGGCAAAGCCTTCTGTGAGGTAACCCCCGGGGCTGTTCCCCGAACTTTCCCAGCGTGATCTTTGATTGGCTTCGGGGAGCCTTAGAGCGCTTTGAAATCCTGGCTCTTTTCTTCCAGTGCTCATCTGCTTGAAGCCCTGAGCTCGAAGGGGCACTTGTCCCAGCTCGGGTCCAAGACTTCAGCCTTGGTCGGACCAAGGTGCAGCTCGTTCCGGTAAGAGCCGGAGCACGCGTGAGCCACAGCACGCAGATCACTCCTCCAGGATGGCTTGTGGAGCCGATGTTGCCCCTAGCGAGATGTCAGGTCACGGAGAACAGAAGAGGGAAAAACCCACACGCTCCCCACAGGAGCTCGCAATCCTTCTAGGGAAGAAAGAGAGACACAGGAAATACTCCAGGAGGAACGGCAGGGAATAAGATGGCCAGGGTTGGTCATGGAAGGAGAGAAGAGTGATGGTTAGAGCTCTTCAAATCTGTGTTGTGATTCAAGCTGCAGAGACAAGAAAGTTTTGGTGAGAAATTCAGCCAGCCTCAGAGGAATTGTAAGGAGAAAAAATCCACTTGTCCCTCTCAACCAAGTTGGGCAGATGAAGGAGAGTTTTCCCAGCAAGCCTGGTAGCCTGCCATTCTGCTATTGGACTTCAAGCTGAAGAAATCGTGGCCATTTCTAAAAGCGGCGTGCTGCTTAAATGAATATTCAGATCTGTGGGAGAGAGGATTGATTATCCTCGTTATTTTTGCCCTTCGTTATTGGAACTGAGGATCCCAAAGACAAGCTGTGCTGCTTCTAAAAAAAAGACTGAATTATCACAGAATCTAGAACTGCAAAGAGACCTCGGAGGTCTTTTAGTCCCCCTCCTCCATTTTCCAAAAGGGGAAACTGACGTCTCACATGCCCAGTGTTGTAGAGAGAATAATTAGTGGGGCTGGGTAGGATCCAAACTCAATTCTTTCAGCTACAAAGTCATCATTCCTGACCCTGTGTCTCACATTGCTTTTCAAATGGAATCTGTAAAAAATCAAAACCGGAGCTTTTATACTTTTGTCTCCGTGTTAGAATGAATAAGCTCATCCTTAAGAGGATCTGGATTCAACTCCCAGCAGCCTCGTGACCACTATCTTTGTCTTCAAGCAGGAATGGAGGACTCCTTGAGAGCATATTCTTCTTCAAGTACAGGGAGCCCTCTCTGGGCTCCTTTGGAGGTCTGGTCCTGAGATTCTGAAAAACACTTTGTTTTTTCATCTACTGCATTCTGCATGAAGCCTTTCCCAGTCCACCCTTAGTGCCTTCCCTCTGAGATCCTGCCCACATCCATCTATTTGTACAGAGATAGTTATCTCCCCATTAGGCTGTGAGCTGCTCCAGGGCAGGGACTGTTTGTTTGTTTGCTCTTTTTATATATATATATATATATCCAGCCCCTAGCACCAAACGTGATCCTGGAGTTGACTCAGTAATTGCTAGTTGACTATCATCACTGAATATTTGTGACTTAGTCCTGCAACCCTTACAGACTGAAACCCCAAGAAGGCTAGACCTGGGTCTTCTTTGCTGATTCCAATATCTGTTATTGAGCTCTGCATAAGTTAGGGGCCTTCATAATCACAACCAGTGATTGATTCATTCACATAATCTTCTATTTAAGGAAACCTGCCAGATTACATCTTTGTCCTGGGTCACAGTAGCTGACATGTGGATTGGGCTTTTGGGTTTTCCATCCATCATCTTATCTGATCTTCACAACTACTGCATGAGCCAGGTTGGGTATCCTTATCTTGAGATAGAGAAGTAACAGAGAAGTTAAACAACTAGTCAAAGACACACAGGGAAGGGGCAAAGCAGGGAATCAACCCAGGGCTTCTGATCAGAGATAATATTTTCCCCAAGGCATCACAGCCAAACTCTTACAATAAAATAAGCTAAAACCAGTTAGGATTTATTAAGGCAGCTTCTCTAGGTAAGCACAGGGACTGAGATGGGGACCATTCCCATAATTTCACCCAAATAATAAAATCCCAGGTGAAGAAACTCCTCTGTATTAATGCAGGGCAACTCCTTCTCTGCCCTGAGAGTGTTGGAGAGCTCCCTAAGCAAGCATGTGTGTCCAAATTTAATACAATAGTCTACACGAAATCCACGAGGCCCCACGCCTGTTAATTTTTAATGAAAATAAGAGAAATGTAAGGAAAACAGAAAGGCATGTATCCATGGAAACCGAGATGAGGGTGGTCAATCTTAACATTAACTCTTTGCCTCCATGCCTTGTTCTCATCCACTCAGTACAGACCTCTTCATTCAGTCTACCTGGACTATTTCAATGGCCTTCTCCCAATTCTTCTCCTTCTACTCTCCTTCCTTCAGACCACTGCCCAATTGATCTTCCTTATACATGACCCTCATCATGTCACTCTCAGCTGAGAAATCTTCAGCTTCTCTGAGTGACGTTCGGGTTCCTTTGTTGAGCATTCAGGGTTCTCTCTCCTTGGGTGTAACCCTAATATTCTGGCTTTATTGTATCCCTCTACATTATGCCTTGGCCCATTAGACTCACTCTCTGTCCACTGAACATGCCCTGAACTTGTTCCTTCTGCCCACTCTACTTGGAGGGTCCATGCTCCATGCTGTTTTCATGAAGCCTCCCCTGATGATTCGGATCCCTTCTTGCCGCACAATTTACACATCACCTTGTTTTGTTAATGCTGTGATGCCTTTATCATGCACATGTGATTCTGTATTAGAGCTCTCCTTCAGCAGAATGGGAACTCCTTTAAGGCAGGGACAGTTTCATTTTGTCTTTAAAATCTCTGTGTTTAATAGACGTTGATTGAATTCAGTTGAATTTGGATTTTCCACTCAAGTCCAGTTGTCATGAAGGTGATACAACCTTGAAGGAAGGAAAACATTCTCAGAGGTAGAGATGAGGATATTGTAGACCTGGACGAGGGCAGATAGGTGCCAGAGGTAATGTTGTGTATGAGCTGATAGATCCATTTGCTTTGACCATCCAGTGAGTAAAGAAGACTAATTTAAAATAAATTGGGAAGGATAGGCTGGAGCCATAATGCAAGGGGCTTTAAATATTAAACAGAAGAGTACTGATTTTATCCCAGAGATGGAACGAAGTCCCTGGAGCTTCTTTAGCAGAGCCAGTACATAATCAGATCTTTGCCAGGCGTGTGGAGGCTGGATCCAGAAGCAAAGTCAAAAAGCCAAAAGAGAGTCAGAGAAGTTTATGGCCAGGTTAAGTGCTGAGTGCTGAAGTTTCTGACCACCCCGACACTTGAAGATGATTTCTTTGCCTACAGAAGGATTGAACTCTCAGGTTTGGGAGTTTTACTGTGTCTAAGAGGCTGGGAGCTTCTCGAATTCAGGGCCCAGGCTTGGGAAATTGGGAAAATTTCATATGTGCTCTAGTGCCTTGTACCAGAAATGCTTAGTAATCATTTGCCTTAGTGGACTGAGTGGCGTGGAATTAAGGATTAATGGAGCATCATTTTTCCGCTCAGGGTGTTGGGCTTTTCCAAGCTGGCCTGAGGGAAGTGCTTTGTCTGCTGCCCTGGCCCACTTTTGTCTCCTTTGCCCAGTGACTTTGATTAAAAGCTAGCACGTAAATGACATTGTGTCCGTGCATTGTGACTTAGTCTTCTGAGAGACACTATCCAAAGGAGAATGGCTCCTTCCATCTGGAAACATGCAGCGGCGTGCCAGAAGAGCTGACTGGTTGCTTAGTTCAAGTCAGGCCCCAGTGACGAGTCACCTCACCCCATTAGGACTCTCCAAATGCCCAAGCTCTGCTGTACTCTGACTCTGTCTATAAATCTTCACCTTCTCACTGTTCAGGTATTATCTCCAGCTTTCTAAACTGGGCCAGGGTGCAAGAATACCCATTTCATTCAATTATTTTGAATTGTAGGGTCAAAGACTAGCATTTCCGGCTAATTACCAGCTTCTTCCCCATCTCTGACCCAGTAGCACCCAGAAAAGAGTGTCACCTCATTGAATGGCTTAGGACATTAAGAGGCAGAGCAATTAACCTGCCTGAGGTCAAATCAATAGCTCTGACTATAAGCCCGTTCAGAAGTTTGGAACTTCAAGTCATTTGTCAAAGGAAGCTTCTTGAAGAGTCCCCACCAGCCCCCTACTTTTTCATTCAAATGGAATATTTCCTTACTGCTGAATCATCAGTCTAAATATACCATTTATCTGCTTCTCAGGCTACAAAGACAAGATATATTTAGCCAAGAATACTAACTCAATATCAGAGGGAAAAAAATGAAGCAGCTTTCTATATTCTTGCTAATTATACGCTTTCCTCCGTGAGGGATGCACACTGTAGTGGAAAGAGAGCTGAATGGGGGGGGTAGGAATGACATGGACTGGAATCCTGCCCCCCCCCCAACTTCACCCCTGCCTGATTTGGGCAAGCAGACTGGAGAAAATGGAGGTGATATTTCTCTAGTGTCATCGTGAGGATCCTTTGCAACAACCCTGTTAAGTGGGTTATTAACCCCCATTTTACGATCAAAAACCCTGAGATTGAGAGAGTCGAGATGGTTTGTGAGGAGCCAATGGCAGAGCCAAGTCTATAGCCCTAGAAAAGGAGTATGGCCGATCTGAGTTCTGACTCCGAGGCCTCTGACCCCAGGTCCCCGGCTCTAGTTTAGTAGTTTCTGCTTCTTTCCACTCTTATTGGATGGAGGCCCCCCCCTTTTTTTGCCCTATTTCCCTTCCCTTTAGCCCTCTCTTTCATTGATAAGAAAATGTTTGCCTTCTTCCAACGTGCCTCTCAGCTGTATTAATTAGGAGGAATAAAAGGGTGCTAGCTCATAAACCCCATATGTACCTTCTATCTTTAATATTCTAGAGTTGTATGATTTATCGGGAAGGAAAAAAGGGGAAGCAGCATAAGGGATGCCTGGGGAAGAGATGATTGGAATCCGAGAGAAACTTGGTAAGAGAAAAAAGGGAGAAAAAAGAAGCCAAACAGTCAGATAAAATAATGATGAAGGAAGAAAGCTGCTGGGGAGCTAGCGCTGAACACTGACAGCTGGCAGGAAAATCAAATCAGGGGAAAAGGGAGGGCTTTGGCCCAGAATGGGGAGCAGGTAAAAGCCTGAGATGGGAAGGCAGCGATGGCAGACCCCCGAAGGGGTGGCTGTGAGGATGGGGGACAGCAAACAAAGTCAAACCTGAGCCACCGATGGCACCGGAGAATAAGAAACAAACAGAAATGACTGCAAGAGAGGGGAAAAAATAAATCTAGAGTGAAATGGACTCAAAACAAGATTTGGTAAACAGGCCTCCATTGGGGGGGGTTTTCTTTTTCTCTTTGGCCTTTCTATATTATTTGGCCAAGTTTTTCCATTTTGATCTTTTGCTTCCAGCAGAAGGACTTGCTGTAAGTGTGGAAGATCCCCTGATTCTTTAGATTGGATTTTATCAATAGAGTGTTTGGAGCAGGATATGTGATATTGAACTCTCTGCTTCCCTTCTCTGGAGTTCAATGCCCTCATGTATGACTCAAGGGCTTGGACTAGACGGTCATTAAGGCTCCTGCTAGCTCTTTGTACACAGCAGGAGCTAAATAAACGTTTGGTGAATTAAAGGCCTTGATTCTAAGCTCTGCTCCAGCTTTATCCCTTCTCCTCTAACTCTGACCTTCTCCATGTTCTAAGGTTGAGGAACAAATGGAAAGTTTTACATGGGGGTTCAAAAAGTCAGGAACAAGATGGGGGAGACATGGCCAGATAAAAAATAAACCACTCAGCATCAGGGAACACCGCATTTCCAACAAGGAGGCTGCTAGAGTTCTTAGGCTTCCTCATATTGGTGTCCCAAAGTAGGAAGGTGCCAGTCCTGGTGAGCTTTGTCCTAGTCAGCTCCCAGTTGGAATACTGTGATCCGCCGTGGGCATCCCATTTTAGAGAGGATATTAATAAGTGAGGGAGTGGGCAACGAGGGGAAAGCAGGACAGGAAAGGGAAATCAGAGCAGCTGCAGAGGGGTTAGCTGAAGAAACTGGGCAAGATTTTATCCTGGAGATTTGGGGAGATGGGGCAGTTATCTTTAAGTGTATGAAGGGGCTTTTTCTGCTTGACTCCCCAGGTCAAAACTAGCAGCAACAGGCAGATATTTTAAAAGGTGAACTTAGCCTCTTTTTGTAAGGAAAAAACTACCAAACAGTTAGAGCTAGTCTTAGGGGGTAGTGAGCTCCCCGTCAGTAGAGTCTTCTGGCAGAGGTACTTTGCGGAGGGGAGTCTTTGGGGAGCAGTGCAAAATGAAGCAGGAGAGTTGATCCTGGCTCATTGACTGTAAAGCCCGGAACCCGCTTTGTTTTGTGGGGAGCTGATCCTGGTTTAGGAAGCCATTGTGCTTTCATTCAGCTGTGACCCCCCGGGCACTCCCATCTAAGCCCAGAAGTAGGGAACCTTTAAGCAGGGGACCGGAGGGAAATGAGGGGTTGCTGCTTGGCCACGGGCAAAGCTTCCTGGTGGTGTCTGTGGGGACCTCTTCCCCCTCAGCTTCGGGGTTCTCTCTGGTTCTGAGGTTAGCGGTTCTAGGTTCTCAAGCCCTTCCTTTGATTCTCCTAAGCAGGGCTAACACTTGGAGCCCCAAGCGTGAGCAAGTCCAGATGAAGCTGCCAAGGTGGAGTGGGCTTGACTGGAAAGTTGAGGTGACACAAGGCTGAGCACAAGGAGGGGAGCTGAAAAAGGGAGAAAGAACGGGGTGAGGGATAAACTTGGAAGTCTTTGCCTAAAATTGGCCCTATTTCTGTGCTTCTGCTGGCTCAATGACACACTTTAACCCAAAACCTCAGCTAGCATTTAGAGCAGACCAGCAAGAGGGAGAGTCTCTGCTCACCCATCCATTAATTCTCTGACTTCTGCCTTGGTTTTTCCACCTGTAAAATGGGAACAATAAAAGTTGCTCTTCCTCCCTCAGGGAGGGTAGCTTGGATGAAGGCTTTATGTCCATAAAGTGCTTTCAGATCCTTGGATGAAAGACATCAGCTTGAGCCCCACCTTCAGTTGGAGCTGCCAATTGAGACTGCCCTTTATAGGATGGCTTTCATCCTGAAAGGATGTTCAGCTATTTTACTGTCTCTGCAAACCAAGCACCCAGGGGTTGCCTCATCTCTGCTCGGCTTCCCAAACTCCTTTTAAAATAAGCACGGTCGTCTTCCTTTACGCCTCAGATACCGCTGAGTTGTCATTAAAAGCCCAGCTCTGCTGAGGGAGAGACTGGGAGGGGAGATCATTATTTCAATTCAAAATGCTTCAATTCAGCCAACACTTATGAAGCACCTGCTGTGTACCTCCTGATTCTATAAACTGTTTAAAGAGCACCAAAAACCCCCAGCTTTTGGGATAAGTATTCACTATTTGACAAAAACTGCTGGGAAAACTGGA
>JAJPUD010000115.1:148003-160788 GCA_023553655.1 Myrmecobius fasciatus | reverse complement strand
CACATCTAACACCACATACCAAGATAAGATCTAAATGGGTTCATGATCTGGATATAAAGAGTGATACTATAAGTAAATTAGAGGAACGTAATATAGTTTACCTCTCAGACCTATGGAGATGGAATAAATTTATGTCCAAAGAAGAACTGGAACTCTTCATTGAAAACCAGATAGATAACTTTGACTATATTAAGTTAAAAAGTTTTTGTACAAACAAAATCAATGCAGACAAGATTAGGAGGGAGGCAATAAATTGGGAAATCATCTTTACATTTAAGGGTTCTGATAAAGGTCTCATCTCTAAAATATATAGAGAATTGTCTCATATTTATAAAAATTCAAGCCATTCTCAAATCAATAAATGGTCAAAGGATATGAACAAACAATTTTCAGAGGATGAAATTAAAACTATTTATAGTCATATGAAAAGGTGCTCCAAATCACTATTGATCAGAGAAATGCAAATCAAGACAACCCTGAGGTACCACTACACACCTGTCAGATTGGCTAAAATGACAGGAAAAATTAATGATGAATGTTGGAGGGGATGTGGGAGGGCTGGGACACTGATGCATTGTTGGTGTGAGCTGTGAACGGATACAGCCATTCTGGAGAACAATTTGGAGCTATGCTCAAAAAGTTATCAAACTGTGCATACCCTTTGACCCAGCAGCGTTTCTATTGGGCTTCTATCCCAAAGAAATCATAAAGGAAGGAAAGGGCCCCACATGTGCAAGAATGTTTGTGGCAGCCCTTTTTGTAGTGGCTAGAAACTGGAAGCTGAATAGATGCCCTTCAATTGGAGAATGGCTGAATAAATTATGGTATATGAATGTTATGGAATATTATTGTTCTGTAAGAAATGACCAGCAAGATGATTTCAGAAAGGCCTGGAGAGACTTACATGAACTGATGCTAAGTGAAATGAGCGGAACCAGGAGATCATTATACACGGCAACAACAGTACTATATGACGATCAATTCTGATGGACATGGCTCTCTTCAACAATGAAATGTCTCAAACCACCTCCAATTGTTCACTGAAGAAAGCCATATACACCCAGAGAGAGGGATGCGAAATGTGGACCACAACATAACATTCTCATACTCCTTGATTGATGTTTGCTTACATTGTGTTTCCTTTATCTGATATATCGTTTGTGTAGATAAGATTTTTCTTGCACACCAATGATAAGTTTGGAAATATGTATACATATATTCTATTTGCCAATATTTTAACATAACTAACATGTAGTGGATATCCTGCCATCTAGGGGAGGGGTGGGGAGTTGAGGGGAAAATTTGTAACAGAAAGCTATGTAAGGGTTATTGTTGAAGAATTACCCACACATATGTTATGCAAATAAAATTTAAAAAAAGAAATAGTTTACGTTAGCCTGAAGTAATAAAAATTAAAATAATAACAATAAAAAACCATTCTGCCTCATTAGGAGGAGGATGGTCTGGATATTGGGATCCTCAGTGACTTGGACCTCAATGATTGGGGGGCAATGGTGGAAGAGTCAGGGAGGAAGATCACAGCCTCCATTTGGGGTGTTTTGAGCTAGTGTACCTCTGGGGTTCATTCTTAGAACATAAATCCCAGAGCTCATCAGGACTTTAGAATGAAGCACAGAGTCCTGGACCCATCCAGGACAACTTGTTCCGACTGCCACATTTGGGAGTTAAGCTGTGGTCCCTCTCTAGTGGATTTACATTTTATAAAAGGCCCCAGAGGAGAGAATCGTGTTTCCTTTGGGCCCAGATAGTGAAATTCTGGTCCTCAGAGGGAGCGAGAGTCTGGGATGGGGGTTCTTCCAAGTGCCCCGAAATCATTGCAGAAGGAGGCCACTTTGTCCCTGCTCTTGCTGCAGTTTGGAAGAGTTCCTGTTTTACAATAGGAAATAAATCATGTTGTACTTTTATAGGGAAAGGCTCTCACACTGGCGAGCATTGCCAAGAAATTAAATATCAAAGGTTGGAGCTGTAATGGACCTTTGAGTCTAGACCTGCTGTGTGTTAGAGCCAGCTCAGACTGGTTCTCTAAAGCCATTGCTAAATTTTCAGGGAGAACATGGACTTCTCAGAGATCAGTAAACACCACAGATCAGGGAGTGGATTGTTAGTTTGTTGATTGTCTGGGCTTGTGAAAGTGGGAGAGAAAACATGAATAATGATGAATAAGCTTAAAAGTAGCTGCATTATTTTTTTGGGGGGGGGTGAAGCAATGGTTTAACACTTACCAGCTTTTACCTCATCTAATCTCTCCCTTAATTTTATAAACTGGGGATCTGAGGGTCAGAGAAATTAAGTAACTTTTCCTAATACACCCAGATAATGAGGGCAGAGCCACAATATGGCCATTTAGATTTAGGCTTTATATTAGTCTACCCCTCACCACAAAATGCAAGTTTGGTAATAGAGCCAAAAGGAAGGAAAGTCAGTGTGAATTAGTGAGAGAAATGGAGCAAAATGGTAAATGAGAGAGTATTTTCAAAATTGCAAATTCAGAGGGGAGAGTTTTACTGCCTTCTATACATATATACATACATACATATATGGGGAGAGTTTTACTTCCTTCTATATATATATATGTATACACACACACACATATACACACACACACATATGGCAACATGAACTCTTACTGAAAGGCTACCCTGGAGAGTTCCATACTCTAATGAGTCAGATGATTAGCACTGGGATGTTCCAAGCCCAGGTTCCGACTCCACAGAGCTCTGGATTTGAGATCAGAGAGCCTGACTGTGTGACCCTGACCCAGCCACTTTCCATCTTCAGGGACCATTTTTTCTCATTGGTAAAGTGAGAGAGTTAAGAAGGGCAACGTTGCTGGGTTTGGAGTAGGAAACCCAGCCTGGATTGGTTCGAACCCTGAAGAAGTGATTAAGGATCTCCCAGCTCCACATGGAGTCCAGAGGGTTTCATCCTTGCCACACTCACCTGGAGGCCTGAGAAGGGAGCCATCCCTTTTTATTTTTATTTTTTTGGGGGGAGCTATTCCTAATTCATGGGGGAAGGAAGTGAGATGGAGAGGGGAGATTTGGGGCTGAAGGTCTTCTCAGCCCACTATACCTTTCATTTACCTTGGTTTTTTCTTCACTCATCCTCTAAGTACCCTAGAATTGTTCTAAATGAGGTCAGAGAAACCAGAGGCATCAAATACTTGTCAGTAAGTTCAAGTCCAAGTTCAAGGCTTACTTTCGGGTGGTTTTTAAGTTTCTTTAGAGAAACCAAATAGAGAAGCAGCGGGAAAGGTTGTGTAATGGAGGGAGGACCCAGCTTGATTGTGACTTTAGCCAAGCCCTAGGCTGGGTGACCCTGGACGGGTCATTTGCCCTCTGCCGGTCCCAGGTGACCCAGACCTGGAAGTCGCAGGGTAAATGGCGATCTGCACTGGCAGAGGGGATTTCCTCACAGGGACTCCCTCCACCCAGGACCACAGAGACCGGCCTCTCTACGGCTCTGTCAGGGCTTTAAAAAGCTGATTTATTGTAGCTGGCACTTCTGCCTGCTCCCTGGAGGGGAAAAACCAGTCTTGCCAGTCGGGTGAGCTTCGGCTCCGAGTTCGTGTCCAAATCCCGCCCGTGGGCGCCTGGGGGAGACTGCTGTCCCTCCCCTCCTCCCCGGGCCCTTCCCCAAGCCTCCTGGGACAGCCTCCTGGGACGGCCTCCTCCCTCTGCGGCCCTCCCCAGCCAGAACTCTCAGGTTAAAATGGCTTTTTTAAGTCTCACCGTTGAAAATGTAAACAGTCGGCAAAGCCGGGGGAGCAGCAGGGCGGTGCAGTGGTTATCCCCAAGAGCACGGGTTGTGGAGAAAACCGAGCGCTGGGGGGACAGAGCGGCTTTCTGCAGGGAAAGGACTTAGGGGGTGAGGCTCGTGTGGCCCGGAGACCACCATGGCGGCGTCTCAGGGTTCCCACCCAGCCCGGAAAGTCCGTCTGCAGCGGGGGACTGCAAGCTAGCGGGACCTCCGGGACCCCCACGTTAGGCTGGCCCATTTCAGAGAGCCGGCAACTGAGTCAGAGGGAGCGCCCTCAGTCCCGGAGCTCCACGATGGCTGGTCTCCGACTCCTGTGCTTGCTTGGGCACATATTATGTCCCATGTACATGTGTGTGCATGCGGACAGGCACGCATGTGCACACGTTTATATACAAGGGTATACACATCTGGGTTTGTATGTGTGTGTGTATTATGTGTACATGCAAGGATGTGTGTATGTGTATCTGTGTACATACTTCATACACACACATTCCCATTTATTTGTATGTGTATGTATACACACATTTATATACACACATGTATCCATGTTTATATGTATCTATGTACACACTTTATATATACATATTCTCATATGTGTTTGTGTGTGTATATGTACACACATTTATATACACACATATATCTGTGTCTGATGTGTATCTATGCACACAATTCACAATTTCCTATCTGTTTGTATTTGTATATATCATGTGTACATGCATGTATGTGTTTGTATGTATCTATGTACACAATTTATGCACACACATTCTCATTTGTGTCTGTATGTGTAAATGCACCCCACCACACACCTCCAGGTACACATACACATATTATATGTATTTTGGAGCTATGGCTGGCCCAGCCCTGGTAAGTTGGGTGCATCTTTCGGCTCCCCAGAACTTGGGAAAGTTTGCCTTGCTATCTGTCTATCTATAAGGTGTACCACTGATTAATCACCACTGTCCACCCTTTAATGGTCTTTGTCTGCCCCTTCAGGGAGCCGGAGTCCCCCGGCTGGAGGAGGGCTGCAGCTTCTGGTGGTTCTGAGCTGTGGCAATTCCCAGAAATAGGGCCCACTGAAGTAGTGACCCTCCCTTCCACCTGAACACTTAGAGGCCATTGTCAAGTCATCAATGGCCCGATTTCAATCTTGTACCGTCTAAAGGAACAGGGAGGCCCAAGGAGATGGGCAGAGAGGGGAATGGCAGCTCAGTGGGGCAATCAGAATGCTCCCCAACATTATCTATTAAGCTCCTCGTCTTATGTGGATGCCGTTTGTGGTGCCCCGAAAATAATAATGGGGACACCAAAGACCACGGATCACAGAGCGTCACACCAGATACAGTGATAATGGGAAAGCTTAAAATACTGTAAGGACTAGCCCAAGGTGACCCGGCCACGGTGTGATGCATCTCTTGGGGAATGAATGGTGCCCCTAGAACTGCTTGAAGAACCGGAAAACTCCCCCTTTCTTCCCCTGCTTTGGCTGCCCAGGGCACCAGGGCCAGTCCCAAGAGAGCCTCCCTGTAGGGTTTTTGATCCAGCGTTTGACCAATTTCAAATCCACCCAACTGCTGTCATTCATTCTGCATCTTTCCCTCTCGAAGGATGCTGTGAGAACTTTGAGCAAACGCTCAGTGAAGCTCAGACGCGCTATGTCTACGGCGCTCTTTTGAGCTCCTCACTTAATAATCTGAAGGGAAATCAGCTTAGTCTGTCATGACTTGCCCGTGATGAAGCCATGCTGACTTGTAGTGATCAGGGCTTCCATTACCATATTATTTCATGGGAGTTAATTTACCCTTTTTGGAAGGAGCAGGTCACATTTCTTCCTTGGCAGAAGTTGTATTCTAGCTTATTCTCAGGGAAACAAAGGTAGTCCGACATGACGTTTCCCTGATGAACCCACGCTGGTTCCTGGTGATCACCATTTCCCTTCCTAAGTGCTCACAAATCGCCCCTTTATTTGTACATTATACTGTTAGTTGGGCTTTCTCCATGATCCTTTTACCCCGTTAGCCCCACATAGTGGCCCTAGTCTTACCTCCATCTTGTCCTTGCTTGGATATATATAAAAATGCCTGAGTTTTGTCCTTGGCATTATTATTATTATTATTATTATTATTATTATTATTATTATTATTATTATTATTTGTTACCTTCCATCTTGCCTTCCATTCCAAAGCAGCTCTGTTCCAAGTGTCTGTGGGGATTATTTGTGGCCCCCTGGCGGTGGAGCCTTCTGAGCTCAGAGTGGTCTGGTCAGCCACAGCCACACTTGCCCCGATGGTGATCTCATTTTGTTCCTCTTTGGGAACGAGAGACAATAGCCATTACCATTACCAGGGCAGGTAGGAGGTGCCATGGTGCAGAGAGCACCAGGTCTTATTCCTGGGTTCAAATCTGGCCCCAGATACTAGCCGTGTGATCTTGAACAAGTCACTTCACCCTGTTTGCCTCGGTTTCCCCATCTGTAAAATGAGCCAGAGAAGGAAATGGCAGAAAAGAAAAACCCCAATGGGGTCAGAGTCAGACCTGATGGAAACAATTGAACAACAACACTACGAGGTCGATTACTACTAGAGGTAGTAGATAGAGATCTAGTCTCCAAGTAGGGAACGCCGTGTCCAAATCCCATGGGTGAGGCAGACTGGCTATGTGACCGTACAGCATCCTAAGACCACCTGCTATCCATAAAGGGCCAGTCTTGCTGGAGGAGGGAGCTTCTGGCCAGTGCCATCAAGCATCCAGCCCCATCTCTGTCCCTCTAGATACAAGAACCTGCTCTCGGTGCTCAGGGAGCCCATTTGATGCTTTTCATGGCATTTAAAGTTTTCTGGAAGAGAATAGACATGGCAACATAACATCTTATAGGTTTATAGGTTTCAGAAAGTTGATTTGACTGCCCACTTCCTCCTCCATCTCCCCACTCTCCAATTCATGAAGCCAGTAAGTGGTTAAAAAAAAAAACTACAAAAGAAATCTGCTCTCTTTATTTCTAATTATCAGTTCTTCCACTGAACCCATTTTCTCCCTCCCCCCAAGGGAAGTTTCTCTTGTTGCTTAATATTCATTTTTCTTCCTCGTACTATTTCCCTGTCATATGCACCTGTACCATATTGAAAGAAAAAAACCCCTTCTCTTTCTGATTTACACCTTTCAAATATTTGTGGACTGTTACGCTTCTCATTTATTTTTTTGTCACTTAGCCAAGTTACACATTTTAGCTCTTTAATCTTTCCTCTTCATTCTCTTAATCACTTTGGACTTGGTTCAATTTGCCTTGAGTGAAACTTGCTTCTACTTTTTTCCCTCTCTTACTTCAATTTGTCCCCCCCAAAAAAAAATCTAACATCACTTCCTTTTGATGGATCCCAGTAAAGCATCTGGGAAGAATATCCCTGCACTTCCTTGCTGTGTTTTTCCTAATGCTGTAGTAAAACATTGACACCCTTGCTTGCCTGTTATATAACTTGAAATGGCTCCCCATTGCCTGACAAAGGAGGACTGAAAAGGGCCCGAGTGACCCTCTCTTCCAAGCCCGAGCTGCCACTGAATACGGTGCTTTATATGTGGCCTGATCAGGGCTAAATACTTGAGCTGATCACCTCCTTACTCAATTTAATTAAATTAAATAATCTCCTAGGAAAGGCTTAAATACAAGGACCTATTCTAGGAACCAAGGATGTAAGAGTGGAAAAACAAATACGGTTCCCATTCTGGGGTTGCCATGTGCTGAGTGGGGGATGTACAAAGTACCCTGAAATCATAGACACTGTTCAGTTTGGGGGCGACTCAGTGAGGAAATCCTCCTCGGCATGGAGCCCAGGGCCTCTCTCCCAGCCTATTTCCAACTTTGTGGGCTCCCCATCCTTGCAGGTCCTGGTGGGGTTTGGGGGCATCTCTCCCATCATACTACCAGGAGTGCCCGCTTCCTTTTAGCCCTCGCCCTTCCTTTGGGGTGGTCCCCCTCCCACCTGCATCCCTTCCTGCTCCTGCACATCCCCTTCCCGACTTTCCCTTTCCCAAGCTCATGACACCAGTCCCACCCTTTATATAAACAAGACCCTCCCTTTGGGTAGCTGGGGTCTCATGAGTGGGCGGGAGAGGGGACTTGGGCAGGGCCTTCTCCAGGGAATAATGCAACACCTCCTAATGACAGCATCCCACAGAAGGTGACTTCCTCAGTTACCTGCCTCTGTAGGTACTTTGGTGGCCATCATTAAGGAGTACTTGGGTACTCAGAAACTCAGCCATTCAGACTCATCCCTGGTCCTTCCGCCCTTTGGATTTCAGGTCTTCTGAGCTGGCGGTCTGCAGTCTCACTCCACATCCCAGAACCAGTTCGGGTGGGAGCCTGGATTCGAATCTGGTTCTCCCGGTGTGTCCCCGTGCCTGCTGCTTCTTCCATGGCCAGATCACAGATCTATGGAGATATCCAAGAAGAGACCAGGACCAAGGGGGTTTTTCAGAGCATTGTAGTTGGACCATTTTAGAAGCTCTTTTAGCAGGGAATTGGGGAAGGGGATGAAGAAGAGAAATCTTCTCCTGACTTCCTAAAACAGGCTGCTAACAAGATGCTTTTGGAAAGCTTCAAGGGGGAAAGAAAAGAAAAGGGTGGGGGAGGAGTGGGGAGAAACTCCCCCCAAACCCTCAGGAGTTTTAGGGAAGCTGCCAAGGATGCACAAATAGGCTGATGGAGATGTCAAGTCTGAAGCCTTGTTTGGGGAGAGACAAACAATTGTGAATTAGGAGTTAATTGCTTTTTGGAAATGCTAAGAGCCTTTGATGAGCAGAGAGCTTGCTGATGGCACAAATCAGCAGCTCCTTTCACCTGCTGGGCCATTTGGCATCCTGTTACCAGAGGGAAGGAGGGGAGGTCCCCACAGGTGAGAGTCCCAGCTCCAGCCAGGTGTGGTGTCAGGAAGGCGGGTGGTCACCTGCAGGGTGGAGAGCCCTCTGACAAGTAGACTACTCGGGAGCTGGGAATTTCCCTGGGTGTTTTCTCCTTCTAAAGTCCTGCATCTCCCCTCCCCACTTATACCCATGGGCATAAGTGAGAGCCTGGGAAGCTGGGGCAAGGTCAAAAGCATTCCCAGGGAATAGGTGTGGTCAGTTATATGCATTATTGCCTCCTCTTCCTTCAGTTTCTTCCACTTTTTTACAGGCAAATTCAGGTCCAACAGAAGGGAGCAAGGTTAAAGAGGGGAGGATGGACGGGGAGACACTTTCCTGAAAGGCTGGTTCTGCCTGGGGAACTTGCCACTACGTTGGAAGTTCTTGCCACAAACTCCTGTTTCTAGGAGACACGGCTTTTCTGGGTCACTCGCTGCTCATCCCCTTTTCTGGAGTACATCCAGGGGGTTCTGGAGCCGGTACCACCACTGGCTAGCTGGCGTTTATAGGGAGCCTCCTCTGTACCAGCAGCATTTCCTGATTCTCACAGCAGTTCTGGGAGGTCAGCGTTATTATGATCAGCATCTGAGACAGTGACTTGCCCAGTGTCTCCCAGCTAATAAATATCTGAGGCTGGATTTGAATTCAGGCCTTCCTGACTCAGTGCTCTACCCACTGGGCAATCCAGCTGTGCAACTTACCTGCCTTAAGCAGGCTCTTCCATGTCTCTGCTCAGCCCTTGTCTCCCGTCCTGTAAAATGAGACTGAACTATGTATTTGGAAGTTCCTTTCTGTCCTGACCTTCCACAATCCCTTCTGGGTTAGTATTCTATGACTCTCAAGGCTAAACTTCCTACCCTGAATCTTGACCAAACCATCCCCTTGATGTTGCCTTATTCTTATTGACTTTATTTACCTATTTGACAGTTTCTTTGAATTCTAAATCCATGATCCTATAACCAATGAACACGGTGTCACCCTCAAACAGAGGATTCTCTCTCTTTTTAACTTCTTACTATATTTTATCTCCCCCAGTCACATGGTGAAATAATTTTAAAAATATTTGAAAAATAGTGAGTTCAGGATTCTCTTTCTCCTTCTCCTTTTCCTCCTCCTCCCCACATCCACAAAGTAAACAATCCAATATAGATTCTACATGTGCTATCATGTAAATGTTAGTCATTTTGTACAAGAAGTCTTGAATAAAAAAAGGATGAAAGAAAGAAAGTGAAAAAAGCATGCTTCCGCCTGGATTCAGACACTGTCAGTTCTTTCTCTGGAGGCAGAGAGTATACTTCACCATGAATCCTCTGGGATTGTCTTGGATCATTGTGTTGCTGAGAATAGCTGGTATTCACAGTTCTTCATTGTACAATATTCCTGGGTACCACATTTTCCTGGTTCTGCTTACTTCACTATGCATCAATTCATCCAAGTCTTTCCATATTTTTCTGAGATAATCTTGCTCACTGATTCTATAAAAGAATAATATTCCATTACAATCAATCACATATCATATCTTTTTTTTGGCTAAGGCAATTGGGGTTAAGTGACTTGTCCAGGGTCACACAGCTAGGAACTATTAAGCGTCTGAGGCCGGATTTGAACTCAGATCCTGCTGACTTCAGGGCTGGTGCTCTATCCATATATGATATATGGGGGTGCTGCCCCCCCTACATCATATCTTATTCAGGCATTTCCCAACAGACTGACATCCCTTTGATTCTAATTCTTAGTCACCATAAAAAAGGGCTGTTATAAATATTTTTATACATGGACTTTTTTCCCCCTTTTCCTTTTAAAAAAATCTGTTTGGGAAACAGACCTAGCCATGATATTTCTGAATGAAAGGGGATACACATTGTTCCAAGTTTTCCACCAAAAAGGTGAGATCAATCCACAACTCCACCAATAGTGCATCAGTATCCCAGTTTCCCCACACCCCTTCCAACATTTATAATTTCCTTTTTTTTTTTTACCATGTTAGCCAATCTAATAGGTGTGAAATGGTATCCCAAAGTTGTTTTAATATGCATTTCCTAATTAATAGTGATTTAAAATATTTTTCAATTTTTCTGGGGGGAGGGATGAAAACTGCCTCAAACAGGGGATTCTCAGAGCCCTACGTAGCAGTAACTTATAGTAGGTGCTTACCTGAATTGAAAGCTTTAGAAACGAGCCTGGAACTGGCCCAGAAGAATGGCATTGCATTGATTTAGGAAAAGAGAAGTGAGAAGAGAGGGCAGAAATTGTGCTTTAGGAATACAAGCAAGCAAGGGGTGATGAATGGGGGTTTGAGCACTATTTAGATCACAAGATTTTTAAGTTTGGCAATTTTAGTTGGGCACTTAGCATTTCATTTTTCAGCAATCAATCAGCATTTATTAAACATCTATTATGTGCCAGAAGCTGTGCTTAGGGCTGGGTATATAAAAGTAGGCAAAGACAGTTCCTGCTCTGAAGAAGCTGGCAATTTACTGATTTTTTTTTACTTAACTGAAAAAAAAATACTGTAAAAGGTTCTTAATTTGGGGTCTGTGAGCTGTTTTTTGAGTGAAACATTTTGATCACTGTACTTTCATATAATTGGTTTCCTTTGTATTCCTCTGTACTTTTTTATGGGTTTAAAAATAGAATTCTGAGAAGGATGCCCAGATTTGACCAGTCTGCCCAAGGGCTGTATAACACAAATTGAAGAAGCTCTGCTTTTCTGATCTCACCAGTATTTCACAAAAAGAAAGGATTTTTCCCTTTTCTATCTTCCATTACCTCCCTTGCCCCTATATATGTATGTACCTATATACATACAATTATTATTATTGTTCAGTTTCAGTTTTGTCCAACTCTTTGTGACCTCATTTGGGGTTTTCTTGGCAAAGTTACTTGAGTGGTCTGCCATTTCCTTTTCCAGCTCATTTTGCATTTGAGGAAACTGAGGCAAGCAGGAGTCAATGGCTTGCCTGCAGTCTCATGGCTAGTAAGTGAGGCTAGATTTGAACTTGGGAAGAGTCGGCCTGATATCAGGTCCCGTTCTCAATCCACTGTCACCTAGCTGTCCCCCCAATTCCCCACAAGGAATCATATCTAAGATCCTGCATGACCTCAAATGACATTAACTCAAGATTTTGCCTTTTGGGCTCAGCAGTCTAGAGAGAACCTTGTGGGTGAATGTTTTCCTCAGCTTTCATGTGCAAAATCTTTTTTTTTTCTTTCATGAAAAAAAAGAAGCCCATGCATCTGATTTTGAAATGAAATAAATGCATGAAAAATTCATTTCTCAGCCCAGACCTGGCATGTTAAATTCAGCCTGGAGCAAAATTTCATGGCTGAGTTACAGCCCTGAAAATCACATCCTGCATCGAGCTCTGAACCAGCCTCCCCATCCCATCCCTGTTGGAGGGAGCCCTTCTGGGCTGCCATGCAAGGGAGGAAAGAGCAAAAGAGACAGGATTTGTTTTCCTGGTAGCTTTTAGCAAACATTAGAGAGCAGAATAAAAAGCAGGAGAAAAAGCTGGTGGGATTGTCCACCTGGGAAGACTCTGGGTCTTTTACTTTTGGTCAAAAGCATCTTTTAACCACTTTCTTTAGCAATAAGCCAGAAACTTTGTGACATTACAAGGCAGCTCCCCAGCTGGACTCCGAGCTCCGTGCCAGTCACTCCCCATGTGCCCAAAGCAGGATTTATAATAAACAGGCCTGGGCATGTTTGGGATCATTTAATCTTCCAATCATTGCAAGGCTTCCCTTTTTGAAAGAGTTAATTGTCTCAGAATCAAAAGAAACTGAGCAGGTAACATAATATATCCTAAACCAACAAGCTCACCAGGACCCGGTATACCAGGAAGATTCGTCAGACATTGCTCTTGACGTTTTATTTATTGAAGTCTTGGTTAGAGGTTAGTCTTCTTTGTTCACCATTTATTGCTGCTTCATCTGGCTCAAGACGGCAAATGTAAGCAAAGCTGGATGGGAAATGTTACTGTAACACTTACTGTTTTTCTGAAAAAAGAGAAAAATTTGGAAACAGAGTTTGTTTGGTTAGGCTCAGAGGAGCTGAGCTACTTCGTTGGATGATAAAGGGGAGATAGGTCTCAGTTTTTTAGAATCACAGC